>CAUYON010167896.1:0-21302 GCA_963573935.1 Arctocebus calabarensis
TGTAGTCCCAGCTACTTGGGAGGCGGAGGCAAGAGACTCGCTTGAGCCCAGGAATTGGAGGTTGCTGTGAGCTGTGATGCCATGGCACTCTATCCAGGGTGACAGCTTGAGGCTCTGTCTCAAAAAAAAAAAAAAAAAACAGCAAATCCCAACAGATTAAATGCAGAAACAGATATGGGAACCTGCCTGTTTTCTATTAAGTCAAACATTAAAGAGACTTGCAAATCAGTAAAACAATGCCACCCTTCCCACTAAACTTTTTTGTTTTAGTACATTTATTTTCCAGAAAAGAATATTTTATTTATGTTAATGTATAATGGATTAGTCACTATAAATGAACTTATAGATATGTATTTCTAAATACACTCAAATTTTCATCTCCAATGTGATACTGATATATGTATACAGGCCACACAAATGAAAGGTCTTTGCAGGTTTCAATTTTCAAGAGTGTAAAGGAGGCTGGACACAATGGCTCAAGCCTGTAATCCCAGCACTTTGAGAAGCTGAGATGGGAGGATCGCTTGAGGTCAAGCGTTGGCAATGGAGTACTACCTCATCTCTATAAGTTTTTATTTTTCTACTGTGCTTTGAACTTCTTTCAAAAATAATTTAATGGCTCAGCGCCTATGGCTCAATGGGCTAAGGCGCCAGCCACGTATACCTGAGCTGGCGGGTTCAAATCCAGCCTGGGCCCGCCAAACAACAATGACGATTGCAACTAAAAAATGGCCGGGCGTTGTGGCGGGCGCCTATAGTCCCAGCTACTTGGGAGGCGGAGGCAAGAGACTCGCTTGAGCCCAAGAATTGGAGGTTGCTGTGAGCTGTGATGCTGTGGCACTCTATCCAGGGTGACAGCTTGAGGCTCTGTCTCCAAAAAAAATAATGATAATTTAATGATCTTTTTTTTGTTTCTGGTTAATTGAGGGTACAAAGAATTAGATTACACTGTTTGCATTTGTTAGGTAAAGTCCCTCTTATAATTATGTCCCACCCCCCAGAGGTGTTCCATACACTGTAATGTTGTACCTCTTAAGTGGAAGCACCCCCAACCCCCTCCTTCCTCCACCCTCCCTGCTCCCTCGTACCCCTGCCCCCCACCTTAAATTGATTTGAGTTTTTCTCTTATGTGGGTACATATGAGATTGTCTATTGGCTTCATATTAGAGTTGAGTACATTGAATTCTTGCTTCTCCATTCTTGGGATGCTTTACTAAGAAGAATGTGTTCCACCTCAATCTAGGTTAATACAAAAGATGTAAAGTCTCCACCTTTTTAATGGCTTAATAGTATTCCATGGTGTACACATACCACAGCTTGTTAATCCATTCTTGGGTTGGTGGGCATTTAGGTTGTTTCTACATTTTGGCTACTATAAATTGAGCTGCAATGAACACCTCAATTAGTGGAAATGTCCTTATGGTAAAATTATCTTTTTTCTTCTAGTAGATGCCTAGGGATTGCAGGTCTATAAAATATTTTAAAACTTAGGCAGGCATGGTGGGGTCCATGGCTCAGTGGGTAGGGCACTGGCCACATACACCCAGGCTGGTGGGTTTGAACCCAGTCCAGGCCAGCTAAACAATAAAGACGACGACAACAAAAAATAGCCAGGCATTGTAGCAGGCACCTGTAGACCAGCTACTCAGGAGGCTGAGGCAAGAGACTCACTTAAGCCCAAGAGTTTGAGGTTGCTATGAGCTTGACCCCACAGCACTCTACTGAGGACGACATAGTAAGACTCTATCTCAAAAAAAAAAAAAAAAAAACTTAGGCAGGTATGGTGCTTGTAGTCCCAGCTACTCGGGAGACTGAGTTAGGAGGATCCCTTGAGCCCAACAGTTTGAGGTTGCTATGAGCTATGACTCTATGGCACTCCACTCACGGTGACAGAGTGAGACTCTGTCTCAATAAATAAATAAATGAGTAGAAATAAAAAAGACTGTAAAGGAGTCCTAAAAATAAAAGGTTTATAAATAGCTGTGATTTAACCTTCACAATAATCAATTACCTTGCTCCCATATGCAGGTTCAGATACTGAGGCACAAGGTGTCTAGGTAATTTGCCTGAGGGTGCGCAGGTGGACAAGTGTGGTTCAAAGCCAGGTAGCTGAGCTTCAGATAGCACATGCTCTGAACCTCAAGGCTGGCAAGGTATGGTGGCTCAGGCCTGTAATCCCAACACTATGGGAGAATGAGGCAGGAGGACTGCTTGAGCTCAGGAGTTCAAGGTTTATCTGAATGAGAGTGAGACTCCGACTCATGGAAAAAAAACGGAAAACCCCAGCCTGGCGCTGCAGTGAGCGCCTGTATTCTCAGCAGCTTTGGTGACGGAGGCAGCGGGATGCCCACAGCCTGAGTCTGAGGTTGCAGTGAGGTACGATGCCATTGCACTCTGCTCAGGGCATAGGGTAGAACTCTGCCTCAACAACAACAAAAAAGGCAACTGAACCTCAAGGCTGCCCCTTGTCTCACATCATGCCCCCACCGGAAGCACAGAAGGGTAAAAGGTGATAAGATGCAAGGGAAACCACACAAGTGAAAGAAGAGGACACGCTAAATAGCTATATAATCTTGGGGTGGTAAAGAACTTTCTACATGGCTCGGCGCCTGTGGCTCAACGGGCTAAGGCACCAGCCCTGTACACCTGAGCTGGTAGGTTCGAATCCAGCCCGGGCCCACCAAACAACAATGACGGCTGCAACCAAAAAATGGCCAGGCATTGTGGCGGGCCTGTGGTCCCAGCTACCTGGGAGGCAGAGGCAAGAGACTCGCTTGAACCCAGGAATTGGAGGTTGCTGTGAGCTGTGATGCCACAGCACTCTATCCAGGGTGACAGCTTGAGGCTCTGTCTCAAAAAATAAATAAATAAAAAGAACTTTCTACATAAAATTCTAGAAAGAAAACACGTAAATTAAATGTGGATAGATTAGGCTACATTAAAAATGGTCAACTTTCGACCAATACAGAAAAACCACAAATTAAAGGGCAAATGGCAAACCACATAAAAATATTTTCAACATATTTTTATCATTTGCCATATTCAATATATGGTTTTTCCAAATCAGAAAACAAGCACATCTTGAGAGTAAAAACAGACCAGAAAGAATAAGGAAAAGAGAAAAAGAAATACAAATGGCCAATGACTGAACTTGTGACTTAAAAACCAAAAATGAAAGGCGCCTATCATGACGACAGAAATAATCCAGGATGAACTCACCCAGCGCTAACATGGGCACTGGGGATGGGCTTGAGCCTCAGCACCTGGTGGGGGCTAAATATGCATAGTTCTCTGGCAATAATTCTAAAATAGCTTTAAAATGTGTAGCCCTGGGGCGGCGCCTGGGGCTCAAGGGAATAAGGCCCCGGCCCCATATGCTGGAGCCCCAGCCAAAAACGGCAAAAAAAAAAAAAAAAATGTGAAGCCCTGTGACCCAGCAATCCTTCCATCAATGTAGCCAAAAAAAATTAAGCAAATATTTGGCAACAAATGTATCCACTACAGTTTTGTTTCCGTAGTGAAAGACTGTATTACATAGTGGTTCACACCTATAATCCTAGCACTCTGGAAGGCCAAGGTGGGTAGATTGCCTGAGCTCAGGAATTTGAGACCAGCCTGAGCAAGACTAAGGCCCCATATCTTAAAAAAAAAATAGCCAGGCATTGTGGCAGGTGCCTGTAGTCCCAGCAAGAGCAGTCCTCTTGCCTCAGACTCCCAAGTAGCTAGGACTGCAGGGGCCAGCCACAAAGCCCACTAATTTTTCTATTTTTAGTAGAGATGGGGGTCATGCTCTTGCTGGGCTGGTCAGGAACTTCTGAGCTCAAGCAATCCACCTGCCCCAACCTCCCAGAGTGCTAGGACTACAGGCATGAGCCACTGTGCTCAGTCTGATTAAATCAGATTGTATGCCTGTATCAAAACATCACATAACCCTATAGATAAATATAGCTATTACATACTCACATTAACTTAAAATTTTAAAAAATAAATGAAATGGATGGAGCATCAGATGAGTATCACCAATAGGACATGGAGTGAAAGACACTAACATAAGAGAACTCCATATGGTTCCATTTCTCTAAAACAGGCAAAACTAGTCTGTGATGTTGGAAGCCACGAAAGGAGCCATGTCAGGAGCAGGAGTGGGGGTTGGGTGGAGGGTAGTGGGCTGCAGGAGTCCAGTGCTGCTGGAAGAGTCTATTCCTCGACCTGGGGGGCTCCCAAGGGTGTGCTCATTTGTACACTCACCTAAGCTGTACATCTGTGATTAATTAAATTTCAATTTCTGGCTCGGCGCCTGTGACTCAATGGGCTAAGGCACCAGCCACATACACCTGAGCTGGCAGGTTCGAATCCAGCCTGGGCCTGCCAAACAACAATGACAGCCACAACCTAAAAATGGCCCGGCGTTGTGGCGGGCGCCTGTGGTCCTGGCTACTTGGGAGGCTGAGGCAGGAGACTCGCTTGAGCCCAGGAATTGGAGGTTGCTGTGAGCTGTGATGCCACAGCACTCTATCCAGGAGGGTGACAGCTTGAGGCTCTGTCTCAAAAAAAAAAAAAAAAAAATTAAATTTCAATTTCTAAGCTTCAAAAGAATGAAGTAGCAGTGTCTTTTACTGACATAGAAAAGTATCAACTATATATCTAGTTTTTAAAAAAGTATTTTAGTAGCTGGGCGTTGTGGTTGGTGCCTGTAGTCCCAGCTACTCAGGAGGCTGAGGCAAGAGAATCGTCTAAGCCCAGGAGTTGGAGGTTGCTGTAAGCTGTGGTGCCATGGCACTCTACCTAGGGCGATAAAGTGAGACTCTATCTCTACAAAAATAAATAAATAAATAAAAATTTAAAAGTATTTTAGAATTTTGTCCCATTAAAAAGAAGGGGGAGGCCTCTTATATATAAGTACATGTGAACACACACATGCACACACACACAGGCAGGAAAATTTCTGAAAGGATAAATCTCAAAACATTAAGGGTGAACCATGGTTACTGCTAAGAAGTGAGATCACAGGCTCAGTGCCTGTGGCTCAACGGGCTAAAGCACCAGCCATGTACACCTGAGCTGGCGAGTTCAAATCCAGCCCGGGCCCGCCAAACAACAATAACGGCAGCAACCAAAAAAAAAATGGCTGGGCGTTGTGGTGGGCGCCTGTAGTCCCAGCTACTGGGGAAGCAGAGGCAAGAGACTCGCTTAAGCCCAGGAATTGGAGGTTGCTGTGAGCTGTAATGCCACAGCACTCTATCCAGGGTGACAGCTTGAGGCTCTGTCTCAAAAATAAAATAAAATAAATTTAAAAAGTGAGATCACAGAAATTTTTCTCATCATCTTAAATACGTTTATTTCCTCTGATTTTCCTATAGTGAAAATACACTATTGATAAAAAAGAGAGCGACCAAAAACAAGAACTGCACAGTAAGGCTATTACTATCAACAACCATGGTTCTGTATCAATGTTCCAGCCCCCAGAGACCCTGACCGCACAGCAGTGAGGGTGCTCCTCAGGAAAGCTAAACACCTGCTGTGGAAGAAACAAGGCTAGTGGAGTGGGAAAGGCCTGGCAGCCTCCCAGCACTGGACCCTGCCAAGGCCTGGCCAGTTCTTTCACCTCTCTGAGCCTCGCTTGCCCACAGGACACTTGGGGTTAAACAGGTCATGGTGTCACGGCCTGACTAGGTCAGTTGTCATGGTGGCACATACACATAGGTTCTCCCAGGTACCAAGGAAGAAAGGGAGGTGCAGGGAGGCTGGGCCACTTCCTCACCTCACACCACAGGCCTGTGAGGGACAGCCTTCCCCACAAACAACCTACAGGGTCCTCCCCACAATTGCAGTGTGATCCAAAGGCCTGACTTCTGGTCCAGACCTTGGGAAGTCTCCCTATCCCTGGGCCTGGAGTATGTTGGACATTGCACTTGACTTTGGGTAGCCTCACTTGGCCCCCACACCCATCAATCTCATCAAACCCTCAATGGAACACATGGGCAGGAAAGGTGGGAAGCCTTGTCCAGACAGGAAGTGGCCTCGCCGGATGAATGACTGCCCAACATTCCATGGGGAGCCCCCACCTGCTAGTGACCTGTGGGGTCATGGGAGCCGGGAGTGGGTGGGCACGTGGAGGCCAAGGAGGAAACAGGATTTACTGCGGAAGGCCAGGCACACGGCAGACCCCCGGCAGGGAAGTGACTTCATCTCACACTCTGTCCTCTTTGCTTCCGCCCTTGGCATGGGAAGGACTTAACCCTCAGAGGGCCGTGTTTCACCAGCCCGTAGCCAACTCCACACAGGCTTTCCCCCTCGCCCCTACTCTTACTGCCCTCAGTCCACAGATGAGAAAACTGCGGTTCAGAGAGGCTAAAAGCAGGGCAGGGCCTCACTAAAGTGAGTTGCATAGAGTAAGGAGGTATTAACTAAAGTTTAGGAACTCAGGGAAAGCTTCCTGAAAGAGAAGACAACTGAGCTGAGCCTTGAAAGAAGTAACACTTGACAGGCAGGCAGAGAGGAATGCTTGGCACTGGGGAGAGCCTCCTAGGACATACTGAGGTACCATGAGGCCAGAATATCGTGGGGTTGGGCCAAACCCCAAAGGTCTACCTTGGAGACCGGACCAGGACTCTAGATGTTGCTCTGCAGAGCATGGGGCGCCGCCCAAGCCAGGCAACAGGAGAGAAGTATGACCACAGCTAGTGTCAACCTACAAGGTCTGCATGGAGGAGGTGCCATGAGCAAGGGTTAGAAATTACTCCAGGGCCCAAAGCTCAGCAGGTCTCACCCTATCACCCTGTCAAGCCCAACTAAACTAAGAGAAAGAAATTCACAGTACCAGCAGTACCACGTACCTAGGTCTGTACCAGGCAAGGCGCTGAGTGCAGACTGCCTGGGTTCAAGCCTCATCTCCGCCACCACCAGCTTTATGACCTTGAAGGAAAGACTTAACCTTTCTATGCTTCAAAGCTCTGTCACATGAAGACAATAACCATACCCATCTCTGAGGCTGTGAGGACTGACTGTGACAACCCCTGTACAGGTCCACGGAGCTCTGAGGGCAGTGCATGCCTAACATTCACTGCTATATCATTTCTCCAAAACCCAAGGCAGGCTACAGATCTTAGCTATTCTGGGCAACATGGCCTAGGTCACTTAGATCACCCAGCAATGAAAGCAAAGCCAAGACTCAAACTTGGGCCATCTGGTCCCGAAAGCCCAGGCTCACCCCAGTCCATCAGGCAAAACAAAACCTACAACACTAAAACCTCAACCTGCCAGCCTGGCTCTCCAGGCCTCTGGGCAATTTCTGGCAGGAAGGAGCTCCACCACCTCAAATCTCCAGTGGCAGGAGGAGGAGCAGGGAGAAAATGCCAGGGCACAGGAGGGAAAGAAAAATATTTTTAAGTTTCTCCCTCTTCCTGTTTATCTAGCCCCTCCATCCCAAAGTATGGTAGCTGTTTGTTTAGGGAAGGTCCTGCCAAGAGTGACGTCCTGCTGGGTGGCCACCCTGGGCCAGACCACCCCTGCCAGCCTTGCACTGGGGGCACCAAGGCACACCTCCCTCTAGACCACTCCCAGCCCAAGACAATGCTATATAAAGGGGCTTTCAACAGAAGCTAGAGTCCAGGACAGGAAGCTGTCTTGGCCCCATTCAGCTCCTCATTCAGGCCAGAGATGTGACAAGAAGGATTGGAGAAGTGACTCTAAGCCTGGAGCTGGAGAAAGACCCAGAGCCTGCTATGGGGTCAGGAACACAGGCATAGGCTGTGCAAGCAGGTAGAACTGACAGCCAATCGCTGCTGACCAATGACTTGCTATGTGACCTCGGCCAGGTCACTGAACTTCTCTGAACATAGTCCCATTATCTGTAAAATGAGGATAATGTTGATACCTACCTTACAGGGATATGGTGAGGACATAAGACAATGTACAAAGAGGGCTAGCACCTAGTGAACCTTTCTTTTTTTTTGTAGAGACAGAGTCTCACTTTATTGCCCTCCATAGAGTGCTGTGGCGTCACATAGCTCACAGCAACCTCCAACTCACGGGCTTAGGCGATTCTCTTGCCTCAGCCTCCCGACTAGCTGGGACTACAGGCACCCGCCATAATGCCCGGCTATTTTTTTTGTTTTGCAGTTCGGCCGAGGCTGGGTTTGAACCTGCCACCTTCAGTATATGGGGCCGGCGCCCTACTCGCTGAGCCACAGGCGCCACCTGCACCTAGTGAACCTTAATAAATTTTGTCACCACCAGGCTTACCCCTCGCTCCTGAAAATGTGAGGTATCTTTACAATGTGCTCAAAAGAACAATGACAGCCTTAAAGAGGAAGGAAATTCTGACACATGCTATAATGTGGATGAACCTTGAGGACATTGTGCTAAATGTTTAAGCAAGCCAGACATAAAAGAACAAATATTTTATGATTCCACTTACGGGAAGGACCTAGAGTAGTTAAATTCACTGAGGCAGAAAGGGGAATGCTGGGTGCCGGGGGGCCGGGCAGGGGGAGGGGGACTTACTGTTTAATGCATTTGGAGTTTCAATTAAAGAAGATGAAAAAAATTCTAGAGATGAAGGTGGTGATGGCTACATAGCAATGTGAATGTACTTAATACCACTAAATTTCACAATTAAAAATGGACAAATATATTTTGCCATAATCAATAAAATTAAGAATTAATTAAAAAGTTTTATGCCTATGTTCATTTCTGTCCCCACCTTGGAGAATTCCGAGTTGAAAGCTGGGGCAGAGATGGAAGGCACAGCCACCCAGGGAGCTGGCAGACAGGAGAGCTGGGGCGGGAGTGGAGGAAAGGAATCCACACGTTGCCATGGGGGAAGAATTCGAGGGAAGGTGACCCCAGACCGAGCTCAGTTGTGAGCAAGGCAGCTGCACACAGCTGCATCCCCCAGAAGCATGGGGCAGCATGATGTGTGCAGGGCCCGCTTGTGTCGGGGGAAGTGATGTGTGCAGGGCCCGCTTGTGTCTGGGGAGCGTGATGTGTGCAGGGCCCGCTTGTGTCTGGGGAGCGTGATGTGTGCAGGGCCCGCTTGTGTCGGGGGAAGTGATGTGTGCTGGGCCCGCTTGTGTCGGGGGAAGTGATGTGTGCAGGGCCCACTTGTGTCTGGGGAGCGTGATGTGTGCAGGGCCCGCTTGTATCTTCATGCACAAGATGCTAGCACAGCCCACGCTGCCCATCCCAGGCTATGCCTGGTCAGCTCGTCCACTGAACGACAGTGCCTCCTCATCTCTCCCAGCACCCACCACCATGGAAGGCAAAGGGCCGGGGTGGAGGAGGCGGCAGGGAGGAAGGAAGAGAAGACTATGACTCAGTAGGCACACCGGTGTAACAAGACCAGGACACTCAGCACTGCAGAGACCCTCCCACACCAGCGTGACCAATCTCCCCATAAGACTGCAACCAGGGGGTGGGAGATGGGTAAGACTAGGGGGCAGCAGAGGGGTTGGTTAAGTGACACAGGACACTCACAGTCACCAGGTGACCCTGGGCAAGTCTCTTCTTCTCATGAACCCTCTGGAACTTCTTCACTTTCCTTCTCAATAAAACAAGGGCCTTCCCCATCACCCAGCAATGCATTCCTGGGTATATGTCCTAGAGAAGTGGGTTTTCATGTTCACCAAAAGACACCAAAGTGTTCACTGTGGCTATATCCAGACTTGCCAAAAGCTAGAAACAAAGTGAAGGTCCACAGACAGGAAAGAGAACCAACAAGTGGTGGCATGTCCCACAGTGAAGTCATTGCCACCTGCAGCCCCATGTGTGACTGTCACAGTTACATGAAGTGAAAAGAAGCTAAATAACAACAGCAGGCACTATGTCAGTCCGATTATATAAACCACAAGATCAGGCAGGGTGAATCCTTGGTAAGGCTGTCAGAAAAGGGACCACCTGTACCCATGGGGAACTGATGGGGAAGGGACACCAGGGAACCATCTGGGGCACCAGAAATGTTCTATATCTTGATCTGGGTGGTGGTTACTCAGGTGATTCATCTATAACAATTTGGAATGCTTAGATAAAAGGACGTGTGCATCTAAAAAACTTTGATACTGCCGTATTACTTTTTCAAAAGATAAATCCTACTTTTACACAGCAGTCAACACTGCTTAAGAGGGCCAGTTTCCCAAATCCTCACTAGTTCAAGATGTTGTCACTCTTTTTCATTTCTGCCCACTTCCTGTTCCCCAGTCTCTTCCTTGGGATGCTGTGAGGTTCAACTAAGAAATCCGCCCACCTGCCGAGCCAGTGCCTCACACAGCACAAGAACTCAACAAATGGAAGCGGGATGTTACCAACTTTTCTACACAAATGCCAGGAGTGGCCACCAGTTCCATAATTACATTAACTAGGGGAATTCGCAAGGGGACCTTTGAATGGTCAAATCCACAAGGTCCACGTGGCTGTTCCTAGAGACGGGGATATGGGGTAGAGGTGGCAGCCGAGGCTCAGCAGCAGAACCCTGGGCAGAGGCGAGAGACTGAGTCCCACTAGCCTTTCTGAGGCTCGTTTTCTCATCTGTAAAACGGGCTGATCCATTCACTCCCCCCACACACAGTCATTCTACAACATTTCTGAGGCCAAACTACGTGTGAGGCACTGTCCTAGGACCTGACAGCACAGAATACAAATCCTTACCTTGTACATATCAGCAGGAGGCACAGAAATACGTTTACACATGGCATATGAAGTCAGACAACTAAGTTCATAAACTCACTCTAGAAAAAGTGCTACATACCTCACTGCTTAATAGCACTACGGTCACTTTCAAAGTATTCCCCTTGGGAAGCTATGCACTGATGCCAGTGCCTAGTCTACCCTGCAAAGTAATTTTGGCACTCTTTCTGGACTGGCCATCAGAGCTGTCATCAAATGAGATCCAACAATTCAGTCCACAGACTCACCCTAGAAGAAGTGCTCCATACCTCATTGCTGAGTATCACTATAGACACCTTCGCAGTACTCCACTTGGCCTTCTGGTGATACTCTCATATAAGGAGGAATAGGCCAGAGGTGTGAAATTTGAGAAATGGTACAGGGTGTGGGGAGCCCACATTTGAGTAAAGACCTAAAGGAAGAGTCACAGCAGCCACGTGGCTCTCTGGAAGAAACACATGCCAGGTGGAGGGGCTGCCATGCCGGGGCCCTGGAGAGCAGTGTCCTGAGTGTGCTGAGGGAGCTGTGAAGTGGCCACCGTGGCTGGAGCAGGATGAGCCCAACTGGGTGGGGATCACGTACAGACATTGGCCCTCACTGGGAGTAAATGGGGAACCATGGGGCGGTGGGGGCGGCGGGGGACAATGAAGTGCTCTGATCAGATTTCTATGTTCTCACAAGGTCACCCTAGCTGTGGCATTAGAAGAGTCGGTTGGAGAACAAGGACAGAAGCCCCTGTCTGGAGTCCACTGCAGTTGTGCAAGTAATGCCAGAGGCGTGGGCCAGGGTGGAGGACAAGTGGGGCAAACCAGCCCACCCTGCACTCACCCTGAAGCTGAGGCCCATCGGCCTCCCAGCACATTATTTCTCAAGTGTGAGAAGAGGCACCATAGACAGCTGTGAGGTGTTTGGCCTGAACAACCAGAGGTGTGGGCTGCCGCCAACCACATTGAGCCAGACTGCGGAGGAAGCAGGTGTGTGCGTGAGGACTGGGCAGACAGATGGAGAGCCACAGTCTCGCCTCTGCTGCAATCTCAGAAGGAAGTGGCAGGCCTGGGTTGGGGAGGGGGGGGACCTGCAAAGAAAGAGGAACTGGTCCTGAGGCTTGCAAGGATTACTCCAAACATGAACACACAAGACAGAGAAAAAGTGAATCCTGAGAAGTCTTTGTGACACATCTGACCCACTAGACTTCACTGCCCAGAGCCCAGGCCATAGCCAAGGCTGGACCACTCACGGGCCCACTTTACAGGTGGAGAAACTGAGTTCTATAGTGAGCACATCTTGTTTAGATGCCAGAAAGGGCCAGGATGAGCCAACATACGGGGGCAGGCAACCTGTGAGACCATTTGGTGCCTACAGCTCCCATCTATGACCTAAACATGGACTATGGGGTGAGAGGCTCAGGGTCCCCAACTACCCAGGGGTTCCCCAGGATTCCCAGGTGATGCAGGACCCTGGATTTCCAGAGCGGAGACCATGACTCAATCCAGACTCCATAAATGTCTACTTAGGAATCTGTGAGCTCTTTTTTTAAAGCCAAGGTATAATTCACATACCACAAAATTCACCCTTTAAAGTATAGCTGCTCCTCACCTTACAATGGAGTTAAGTCCTGATAGGCTGATTGTAAATTGAAAATATAGTAAGCCGAAAATGCATTTAATGCTAGCAACACACCAGACAGTCCCTGCCATATAATAGTTTAACTTACGATCTTCAGAATTTATTATGGTACAAAAATGAAGTGCATTCAGTAGAAACCCTAACCCCATGGAAGGTCATCAGGAGCTCCTCAACTTACCCTGGGGTGACATCCAAATAAACTCATCATAAAGGGATAGAGCGATGACTGTCTTATAAAGTTCACTGGTTTTCAGTATATTCACAAAGTGATA
The DNA here is from genome assembly GCA_963573935.1 of Arctocebus calabarensis. Lineage (NCBI taxonomy): Eukaryota > Metazoa > Chordata > Mammalia > Primates > Lorisidae > Arctocebus > Arctocebus calabarensis. Next base: position 12,561 of record CAUYON010167896.1, read on the forward strand.
GAACCACTGTCTAACTCCAGAACACCAAACTCAAAAGTTACACATGGAATTACGGTAAGACCCAGCAATCCCACTGCTAAGTATATACACCCAAGAGAACTGAAAACAAGTGTCCAATACTCATCCTGGGTGAGCAGGTGGCTGCTGCCCCCATCCAGTATCTCTGAATGCCCGTGAATGTTCACAGCAGCCAAATAGCCATTCATGCTAGCCAAAAACCGGAAATAACCCAAATGTCTATCAACTGATAAATGAACAAACAAAACACGCTAAGTCCATACATAAGTTACTCATCCATAAACAAGCATGAAGTACTAATACATGCTACAACACAGATGAACCTTGAAAACATTATACTATGTGAAAAAGCCAGACCCAGGCTCTGCGCCCATAGTACAGTGGTTATGGCGCCAGCCACATACACTGAAGGTGGTGGATTTGAGCCTGGCCCAGGCCAGCTAAACAACAGCAACAAAAAATAGCCAGGCGTTGTGGCAGGCGCCTGTAGTCCCAGCTACTTGGAAGGCGGAGGCAGGAGAATCACTTAAACCCATGAGTTGGAGGTTGTTGTGAGCTTATGACGCCATCGTACTCTAAGGGAGACACAGTGAGACTCTATCTCCAAAAAAAAGAAAAAAAGCCAGAAACAAAAAGTCACATATTATATGAATCTGTTTATATGAACTATCCAGCACAAAAAAGAAAGGTTATGATTCAAATATGAAAAAGGGGAGAACTGAGCTTCCCCATGGCCCATGGCAGCCTGCTGTGCCCCTTAGCAGGAAGGGCCATATTCATACTGAGAACATCTGTGTGAATTGAGCAAAGCCCATCTCTGTGCCAAATTCCTGATTCCTAGGAGAAATGGGTTTAAGAGCAACTATATAGCTGGGTGCAGCAGCTCATGACTGTAATGAGAGGCCAAGGCAGGTAGATTGCCTGAGTTCAGGAATTCAAAACTAGCCTAAGCAAGAGAGAGACACCCATCTTTAAAAATGCTCAGGCATTGTGGCAGGTGCGTGTAGACCCAACTACTGGGAGACTGAGGCAAAGAGGATTGCTTGAGCCCAAGAGACTGAGGTTGCTGAGAGCTATGATGCCAGGGCATTCTACCCAGGATGACAAAGTGATACTCTTGTCTCAGAAAAAAAAAAAAAAGAGCCACTATATGCAGATTTCAATAATAACACCATTCTATCCTTATATTCCACCAAGCAAGCCAGTTTTCTAGTGATCAAGAATGTCCTATTGAAACAGACATTGGGGGCTGCTCATGAGCAGTTTGAGCTTAAATGTGAGGTCTGATTATCCAAAATTGTCCAATCAGCTAAACATTATCAATACTACTCTGCACAGGTGCAGCGCCTGTGGCTCAAAGGAGTAGGGCACCGGCCCCATATACCAGAGGTGATGTGTTCAAACCCTGCCCCAGCCAAAAACTGCAAAAAAAATACTACTCTGCACAGCAGGTATCAGTGACAGAAGCAGGCGGAACGGGACAGGCCCAAGGGTGCAGCTGTCTACCATCAACCCAACATTGGCAAGGTGGCCTTAGTTAATATTCTTTTAAATTAACACTGTTCAATGGAAACGAGTTGGCTTTCTGGTTTATTAGTATTTCCTGTTTACTTTATAGTTATGTAAACACTTAACCACTTATGCCTAGTCTTGTATACATTTAAGTTATATTCTAATAAGAATAATGTAAATCAATAAGTGAGAGGTTTTTCCTCTAAAAGAAAGTCCACAAAATATATGTGTGTGTGTGTGTGTGTGTGTGTGTGTGTGTGTATATATAATATGAAATGTCCAGAATTGGCCAATCTATAGAGACAGTAGGTTAGTGGGGAGTGACTACTCATGGGCATAGAATATCTTTTGCGGTTGATAAAAATATTGTGAAATTAGGCTCAGCGCCTGTAGCTCAGCAGCTAGAGTACCAACCACATACACAGGAACTGGCGGGCCTGCCAAACGACAATGACAACTACAACCAAAAAATAGCTGGCCATTATGGTGGGTGCCTGTAGTCCCAGCTACTTGGGAGGCTGAGGCAAGAGAATCGCTTAAGCCCAAGAGTTGGAGGTTGCTGTGAGCTGTGATGCCACAGCACTCTACCGAGGGCGACAAAGTGAGAGTCTGTCTCTTAAAAAAAAAAAAATTGTGAAATTAGATTGTGATGACAGAAGCGCAACTCTTTGAATATACTAAAATCATGCACTTTAAGTAGGTGAGCAGAACTCAGATGGAGAAATCCACAAACCCATCTATTCACAGCTCCCCTCCCAGAACCGCTGTCTTCTCCTTCCCCTACAGCAGCGGTTCTCAACCTGTGGGTCGCCACCCACAGGAACTATATTAAAGGGCCGCGGCATTAGGAAGGTTGAGAATCACTGCCCTACAGGGTTTCTGAGCCCAAGATGAGGCCCTAGTCACAAGACAATCCCTTCCTGGGTGAGCAGGTGGCTGCCCCCATAATGTCACAACATAGGGCTCCTATCTCCTGAAATACACTTCATATGATAGTATTAAGTTAGTACTTTGAATTATTATATTAAGAAAAACTTAAAAATAATGAAAACAACCAAAGTTAGAAATATGTAAGAAATGGGACTGATGATGTGGAGTGTCAAGGAAGCACCAATCAATGTAGATTCAGAGCCTTGGTGACCCAGTGGGCTGGGGTCAGCATAGGGTCAGGAAGGTTAAAGTCTGAATGGGGGCAGCCCCCCCCCTTCCCCAGGAGGCCACAGACAGCCCCACCTTCCACCCACACACACACCACATGCACACCAGAGGGGACTCCTTTAGGTAAGGCCCCAAGCACACTACTCTGGCAAGAAGGGAGACTCAAACATCCCTCTCCTGTCCACCCAACAAATCCTCCTCTCCTGGAGACGATTTCTTCTAGTAACCCATCATGGAGACAGGAAGAGGCTGCCATGTGATAGGAGTCAGTGGTGAAGCAGCAGCAGGACACATCCACCTAGACCCCCCAGGACGGGTCACCACAAAGGGTATTTTGGACAGACTGATGATCCCTTTTGTTCCGATGCCTCCTTCCTCCAGAACCTGCTCTAAATTAACCACCTCCAGGAAGCGTCATTCCATCTGCTCCACAGCCTCGCTGAGCCCCAGCTCAGAGCATGTACTCAGAACTCCCTAAGACCCACTGTCACATGAAAAAAATCAGGCCACGCAGCCATGGACCAAGTGTGATTTACACCTAAAAATGAAAAACTAAACAAACGTATAAAGAAGCAAAGAAAAAGGCAAAGGGATATTCAGCAAATCGCTAATAGTGTTACCTCTGGGGAGGAAAGAGGAAAAGGAGGGGAAGGAGTTTTATAATTTACTTTCTATGAAGCTACTACTGGAATATTTTGTAAAGATAATTTTATATTATGTTCCACACACTCGAATACTACACAGCAATGCACATACTACACTACCTGAAAGTGCAGTAAAGGGGTAACTCTCAAAAAGCATCACACTGAGTACCTAGTACATGATTACCTATTATAGGATTCCATGTGCATGAAAATCTAGAAAAAACAAAATCATAGATGTGTGAGCCAGGGCCTACAGGTGGGAGGGGTGACCAACTACAAGGGGGTGCAAGGACCCTTCTGGGTGATAGAAATGTCCTCCGACTTGAGCGCCACCATGTGTCACTGAGATAGTGGCTGCATGGCTGTGACATTTACCAACACTCGCCAACTTGTACACTTAGAATGGGCGGATTTTATGGTGTGTATACCTCAATAGAACTTTTCTTAAAGGCAGAAGAGAGAATGGGGAATAACCACTTCATGGGTACAGGAAGGGTACATGTACATGGATGGGTACATGAAGTGGAAGAATGTTTTAGAACTTGATAGAAGTAGTGATTGTATAACATTGTGAAAGTACTAAATGCCATTTAATGCAGTTTAAAATGAATAATTTCATGTTAAGTAAATTTCACCTTAGTAAAAAAAAAATTATGATAGAGAAAAATACGATTACAGAGGAGAAAATTCCATTTTGCAGATGAGAAAATTGGGCTCAGAGGGGGCAGTCAAATGTGGGGCTTACTCACTCGATGTCTGGGCCCAGTTTGGAGCCCCCTAGAGCAGAGACTGCTCCACATCTCTCCCAAGGGCTCTGCAACTATGAGGCCTCACGGGGGGGGATCAATCTCTCTGGGGCACCCAGAAACCAGAGCTTTGCAGCTGGCCTTGGAGTGAGCCAGACGGGACAGAACCTGCATCTTCTCCAAGTGTCCACAAGCTCTACCAGACAGGGCTGCCTCAGGAGGCAGAGGTGAGCACCCAGGGAGCAGGTGGTTACAGCAGGCTAAACCACCACTCAGATCAATGCCTACCACATGGTAGGGGCCCTACTCGATGAGCCACAGACGCCACCCTAAGGAATATGTTTTGATGAAGTAGTAAGTATAATTTTTTTAAATCATTAATAAAATGATATTGCTAAGATGTTCTATCTTGCTCATAATCTCATTTCAAAAATACAGTATTAGGGGGTGGTGCCTGCGGCTCATCGAGTAGGGCACCAGCCCCATATACTGAAGGTGGCGGGTTCAAACCCGGCCTCAGCCGAACTGCAAAACAGAAAAATAGCCGGATGTTGTGGCGAGCACCTGCAGTGTCAGCTACTCGGGAGGCTGAGGCAAGAGAATCTCCTAAGCTCAGGAGTTGGAGGTTGCTGTGAGCTGTGTGATGCCATGGCACTCTACCGAGGGCAATAAAATAAGACTCTATCTCTAAAAAAAAAAAAAAAAAAAAAAATGCAGTATTGGGTGGGAAAACCAGCTTACACCTTTAAACCAAGCACACTGCGAGGAGTTCAAGACCAGCCTGAGTAAGAGCAAGACTTGTCTCTACTAAAAATAGAAAAGTTAGCCAGGCATTATGGCAGGCACCTATAATTCCACCTACTGGGGAAGCCAAGGCAAGAGGACTGGTTGAACGTAGGAGTTTGAGATGGCTGTGAGCTATGATGCCACAGCACTCCACTATGGGTAACACAGTGAGACTCTGTCTCAAAAAAAAAAAAAAAAAAATGGTATTAGCCAGGCTCATTTCTGTAATCCCAGAGTTTTGGAAGGCCAAGGCAGAGGATCACTTGAGGCCAGGAATTTGAAACGAGCCTAGATGACATAGCACAATCCCATCTCTACAAAAAATTTAAAAATTGGCCAAGCATGGTGGCATGCACCTGTAGTACTAACTGGTTGGGAGGCTGAGGCAGGAAGACAGTTTGAGCCTAGGACAGTGGTTCTCAACCTGTGGGTCGCGACCCACAGGAAATGTATTAAAGGGCCACAGAATTAGGAAGGTTGAGAACCACTGGCCGAGCTATAATTACACCTTTGCTCTCTAGCCGGGGCAACAGAATAAGGCCTTGTCTCTAAATTAATTAATTAATTCAAAATAAATTTTTAAAAACAGTGTTTTTGTAAACTGTTTTCCTGACAGTAGGACAATTCACTTTGCATCAAAAGGCAATTCTTTAAATAACAGTACTAAAAATGAGACTCGTTTCACATTCTTATACATATGAAGCTCAGCCAGTGCTTACAATCTTTTAACTTTTGTACTTTCCCTATGTGCACATTGTATACTTTTGGGGGATATGCTTAATAATGCTAGGTGTGATTTTCCAGAGGTTGATAACTTTGCTTGCAATAGATTTTCTTCGGAAAAATGGAGAGTTACACTAAAACTTCAGAAGTATTTTCCCATAAAAAAAAGTTACATAAGGGCGGCGCTCATCGAGTAGGGCGCCGGCCCCATATACTGAAGGTGGTGGGTTCAAACCTAACCTCGGCCGAACTGCAAAAAACAGAAAAAAATAGCCGGGCGTTGTGGTGGGCGCCTGTAGTCCCAGCTACTTGGGAGGCTGAGGCAAGAGAATCGACTAAGCCCAGGAGCTAGAGGTTGCTGTGAGCTGTGTGATGCCACGGCACTCTACCGAGGGCGATAAAGTGAGACTCTGTCTCTACAAAAAAAAAAAAAAAAGTTACATAAGTTTTGTTTGCTATCTTAATTTTGGTTGTGTCCTTGAATGTTAATGCATTTTGTATAACTATCATATAGCTGTACTGAATCACACAGCATCAAGAATTAGGCTGTGATTTAATAATGTCAATCAATTTAATATTAGTTTAACAATGTCAATCAATTTAACATTAGTAGTTTCCAAAAACTACTACCAGATGCTGATACACAGTGTGATTTCTGTAACCTGCTCAGTCTGGTGCTCAGTTGTGCAATGTATTGTACCTTTTAACACTTAATGTGCACATCCCGTGTAACAGAAAAGGCAACAATAAAATACTGATCCTAAAGAGTAAAAAGCGGAGGGATCACTTTGTGATTGATGGGCATGTCAATCCCATGAATTGGGAGTAGGGGTTAGTAGGGGAGTAAGAAGGGGTTAACTATCTGAGATTCTACAGTTCCAGGAAAAGGAAAAGGGGAGGTGAAGCTCCCCTCTGTGCTTCTCAACAGAATCTTCAAATGCATGCATCCCAGTGTCCCTGCCTCTACTGGAGAAGGCCCAAAGGCCAGCAGAGCCTGTAGAGAGAAAGGCCTGGGCTAAGCAGGAGGCAAAACTGGCAAGGCCCAGGTCACACAGGGACACCCCTCACACACAGCCCCTGCTTGCCCTACACACACACCCAGCCTCTTGGCAGCTTGCTAGGGCACCCACAGTCCTCCCAGCACCACACCCTTCCTCTGCCTGGAACTTCCCAAAGCCTCAGCTCCCTGGGACACGCCTAGTTCCCAAAGCCCCAGACACTCCCTACTGCCTGCCATGGGCATCCAGGTGACACTAGGGACCTCACTAGGTGCAGCCCAGGCAGGGCCCCTCTTTAGCACTAAAGCCAGTCCACATACCAGTTACAGGAACTATCTAAAACACCTCCTGAGGGCTATCACACCTCCAGCCTGCTGCTCTTTGTGCTGGGCAAGCCTTCCCTCCCCCTTGCAAGCTCCTAACCATTCTTCAAAGCCCACATGAAGTATCACGCATGCTCCCAGGACTTCTTCCAGCTCCAACCACAGCTGGCACAGACTCCCAGCCCGGCAACAGCAGGGTATGGCTATGGTGTGGTGCATCTCGCCCACCTCCTGACAAGGACTGAGTCTACTCTACCTTTGGATCCCAGCACCCCAGACTCAGCCCAGAACCAGAGAGTCCAGAAACCCAAATCAAGATACCATACGGGTCCCTTCCCATCATGACACTGTGCAAGCACCCTGGCCTTTGCTGAGAGAGTATCAATGATGGTGATAATATCAGCACCTAACATGTACCAAGCACCGCCAGGAGCCAGACATTACCCTGAGGGCTTTCCATGCCTACCTCCTTCCATGCCAGTGACATACTTATCCGAGGTACCATCGTTAACCCTGTTACACAAAGGAACTGACGTACAGAGAAGTTAAGTTTGTTGCCCAGGGCCACATAGCCAGTGAGAGAGGGAGGAAGAATTCAGACCCTGGTGCTCTCCTTTCAGGGCCTTGTGTCAAGTCTACTGAGGTGGGGCGTGGGGGGCAGTCAAAGGAGTGTGTTGGGACAAGCCCTGGGTGGAAGAGGAACTCAGGGATTATGGAGACCAGTGCTTCCCAAACTTCTCTTTCTCCAGGTCCCAACCAAAGCCTAGGCAGGCAAGCAGAGCCTCCTGCCATACTGAGCCTGCTGCCCAGGCCCACTCTCGTGTCCTCATGCCAGTTACAAGGACAGTCACAGGAAACACACAGGCCTGTATGCAAGCGCCTTGGCCCGATGCAGGGGAGGCACACGGCAGGACTGCCCACTGGGAGGCAAGAGCCATGATTTGGGGTTATTCTTAGCAAACCACTGGCTCCCCTCCCAGAGGCCCAGCAGCCCAAGCTTCCATACACCCTGCAGGCCACTTCCTGACTCTGTGTTTGGTGGGAGGGTGAGCAGCAAGTGAGGACAAAGCCCTCTAGCTTTCATATAAGAGGTGCCAGGGCCGTGTACCTGGCTGCTGAGGAAGCACTGGGGAGTTCTGTCACAGTGGAAAGCTCATAATCAGAGTCCTGCGCCCTATGTTGACTGAGTGCCCACTTTGTGCCAGGCACTAGGCCGCATGTTTTTTTTTTTAATTTTTTTCTCCCATTTAACCCCAAGGCGTGGGGGTTACTGGTACAATATCCCCAGGGCGTGGGGGTTACTGGTACCACTTTAAAGATGAGGAAAATAGGACATTAAGTAACTTGTCAAAGGTCACACAATGAGTTAGTGTCAAACTACATCTAAAATCTGCGCTCGATCCCAGTTACCAGAGTAGGCGGAGGAGATATGAACATAACCAGAAGGTGGAGGACGACCCCCCCCCATGCAAGTTCAGAGCAATGGCTCTTATCATCAACACAACTGCATGTGTGCCCCTTCTCACTCCCCCAGGGATTGTCCCTTCCCTGACAAAGACCCACAAGCTTGGGTTCAGAAACAGAATGCCACAGCTAATGGCCGGGCGCACTGGATTATGCCTGTAATCCTAGCACTCTGGGAGGTCGAGGCAGATGAATTGCTTGAGCTCAGGAGTTGGAGACTAACCTGGGCAAGAGCAAGACCTCGTCTCTAAAAATAGCTTGGTGTTGGGGTGGAAGCCTATACTCTCAGTTACTCCAAAGGCTAAGACAAGAGAATCACTGGAACCCAAGTGTTTGAGGTTGCTGTGAGCTGGGACACCACAGCACTTTA
>CAUYON010167908.1:0-24553 GCA_963573935.1 Arctocebus calabarensis
GCTGAACTGCAAAAAGAAAAATAGCTGAGCATTGTGGCGGGGCGCCTGTTGTCCCAGCTACTAGGGAGGCTGAGGCAAGAGAATCATCTAAGCCCAGGAGTTGGAGGTTGCTGTGAGCTGTGTGGAGCCACGGCACTCTACTGAGGGCGATACACTGAGACTCTGTCTCTACAAAAAAAAAAAAAAAGTAAGATTCTCTGTATTTTTTATCAGTCACATAGAAAAATAAAATAACATCAAAGGATCAATGTATAAAATTCAAGGTAACACACACAATATCTCCTAAGATTATAATCTGTTTTATAGAACTCTGTCTTGCATGAATAAAATCCCATGCTCCACTTCTTGCTGAGACTGTTTTAAGGGAACGGGCAAGTGCATATGCCCTGGTGGAATGACCTGTACCTTGGAACTGCAAAACAGAAAAATAGCCGGGCGTTGTGGCAGGCGCCTGTAGTCCCAGCTACTCGGGAGGCTGAGGCAAAAGAATCGCCTAAGCCCACGAGTTGGAGGGTGCTGTGAGCTGTGACTACATGACACTCTACCGAGGGGAACAAAGTGAGACTGTCTCTAAAAAAAAAAATTTTTTTTAAGTGTGTTATTTGAAAGAAAAATGAATGGTAAAACCATTTTATGTTTTTAAAATCATTATTCAATTCTTTTTAAATTTTAAAATATTTTTTTGATTGGAGTACACCATTTAAAAATTATATAAACATATAATTTTTTTTTTTTTTTTTTTTTTTTTTTTGGCCATGAGCAGTGGCTCACGCCCCTAATCCTAGCACTCTGAGAGGTTAAGGCAGGAGGATCACTTGAGCTCAGGAGTTCAAGAGCAGCCTGAGCAAGAGTGAGACCCTATCTCTACTAACAAAAAACACAGACACACACACACACACACACACATATATATATATATCTAGGGAGGCATTGCGGTGGGCACCTGTAGTCCCAGCTACTCAGAAAGCTGAGGGAAGAGAATTGCTGGAGCCCAAGAGTTTGAGTTTGCTGTGAGCTATGATGACCCATGGCACTCTACCCAGGGTGACAGAGACGCTCTTTCAAAATACAAATAAATAAATATTAAAAATTACATATTTTTATTTTATTTTATTTTTCATTTTTCATTTTTTGAGACAGAGTCTTCCTCCGTCTCCCTGGGTGGGAGATCAACCTGAGCAAGAGCAAAACTCCAGGTTTACTAAAAGTAGAAATATCAACTGGGTGTTGTGGCAGGTGCCTACAGTCCAATCTACTCAGGAGGCTGGGCCAGAACTGCTTTAGGTCAGGAGTTTGAGGTTGCTGGAGTTAGGGTGACACCATGGTACTTTAGCCTGGGCGACAGAATGAGACTCTCAAAAAATAGATAAAGAAATAAATCGAATGAGGAAAGACTATACTGGAATCTGTATTTGATGTATACTCTAAGAATAAGTCCCATTTTACAAAAGTCTGAGTTTCAATACCTAAGGAAGGCCATATTTGGGGGGGAGTTCTGGTAAAATAATGACATGGTATTGTATGCTGCTGTTGCCCAGGAGTTAGTCTAAGTTGCAAGTTGCAAGTTTTGCATGATCTTAAGGAAGAGTTCGAAGTATTTTTTGTGCACTTCTCCCCAGTCAACATCATATCACAAAGAAAAACATATATGGTAGAGTTAAACTAGATGTTATTTTTTATTCTTTTCTTAAATACTTACCAGAGTTGGAAAAGCTATATCTCATTAACTGTTGCTAAAAGATCATTGGATACTACAAGGCTGGACTTATGTCACTCAGGTGAAATTTTCCTGCTTATGGTCACTTGGCCACTTATCTACCATTTTATGTATTCCTTTGGCTCATTTATTATATTGCAATTAATGAATTTAAATAATCTAATGTTGTATGTTCTCCTGTAAATACTGGTACACTTTTTGTAAGCACATACTTAATAATGCTTTTTCTTCTTTTTGAAGTTAATTTCTGCAAAGTTGATTAAACCTCTCTGTTTATATTGACGTAAGTACGGGTGTAAAGCAAAATGTTCCCAAATTTTAACCTAGAATGTTGTGCTTTGAACTTTACAAAAGCCATCTGTGTTTAATTAGGATGAATTCTTCACCTCAGAGGTTGATAGGATGTGCTTGTTCTGTCAATGAATAATTATAACTTTAATAGTTTTTCACTGTGAAATGAGATTACCAATGTAACCATATATAATTATTCCCAAGGGTTCATCTCTCTATTAAGCCTATTAAGGCCTATTTATACAACCTGTATGATTGACATTTGGCTATGCAAAACAGAAAAACTCTAAACTGAGCATTAGAAATGGAACTGATGCTGAACCCATTTTCTAGCTACGAAAATGTTAATCTACAGAATATGGTCTACCTAAAAAAGTCTTATGTACCTCAGTAAGTGATAATATTACAAAATAATTTGCTTATTGTATTTAATAATTAACTGAATATATTTAAATGAATTACATGGCCTTTGGATTTGATTTGATTTATATTTTTATTTTTTGAGACAGAGCCTCAAGCTGTCACCCTGGGTAGAGTGCCGTGGCATCACAGCTCACAGCAACCTCCAACTCCTGGGCTCAAACGAGTCCCCTGCCTCTGCCTCCCAAGTAGCTGGGACTACAGGCACCCGCCACAACGCCCGGCCATTTTTTGGCTGCAGTCGTCATTGTTGTTTGGCAGGCCCGGGCTGGATTCGAACCCTCCAGCTCAGGTGTACGTGGTTGGCACCTTAGCCCGTTGAGCCACAGGCGCCGAGCCCAGGCTGAAGGCTCTGAAGACTTCCACTTCTACCTCTTAAGCACTCCTGGATTGCGACCCACTGAGGTGAGCTTTCAAGTAAGCGACTGGATGGATATGAAAGGTGGGAACTGATAGGCGAGATCAGACTGGAGATACAAGTTTGGATTCATAAATATCAGATGGCATCTACATCCAGAGAACTAAGATAAGTTATGGGTAGAAGACACTGAATAAAGGGAGAAGTCTTGATTTCATTTAGAAGCACCTCATTATTTGGGGGTCAAGTAAAGAAGGCAGAGTCTGAAAAAAGATGAAGGAGAGATCAGTGAGGTAGGAGGAAACCCAGGCGAGGACGGCGTCAGGAGCAGCAGAAGAACGCTTTTCCGCACACACTCATTGAAGTGATTGTCTTAACCATACTTTCTATTGGCCTATCCCTAAAATGTGCCATTTGAAGGGGGAAAAAAGCCAAAACGGTTAAAGGAGGAAACTATACTGAAGAATAATTTTGTAACAGGAGAAAGAGAAATAATTGGGGAAATGATTAAAGGGACATTTCGCGCCTTCATTAATTTATTATTTCTTAACCTCTAGTGAATGTGTGATTTTCTAACATTCTGTGGAGCAATGACCAATTACAATGTCCAGAAAGCTGTTCTAGGAAATCTCAGCAGGCCAGGGTCTGGAAGAACAAACCTGTGGGCAGGTTCTTCACTTGCACAGTAGGGGTTACTCCAGTTTGTGCAGAGGCAAACAAATGCCAAGAGATTAAAAAGCAAGAAAAAAAAAAAGCAACATATGCATGAGATGATAAAATGCTCTTTCCCCCTTCCCTCTCTCCACACCCCCCCTCAATTACCATAAGCATTTCCCTGAGGCGCAGACAGTAAATATTGTAAGGACAAATGCAGATGAAATATCAGAGGAGGCTTTTGAAAATAAGAAAAATACATTTCTCTCACCTTCTTTTACTTTGAGCATTTACTTTAGAAAAAAAAGTATCACTACAAGTAGTTTCTCCTCTCTTTGAAATGTATATAAATCCTTTTGAAGACTAAATTGGCATTTTTGTCAGTTTAATGATCTGGGAATGTCTTTCTCAAGAACCCAGGAGCCATTTCTTTGAAATGCGAATGTCAAGGGAGACAGTGCCTCCGTCTCCTAGTCTCTGAGGGAGCCTGGGAGTCTAACTTAGATAGCACCCTTGCTACAAATTGCAAAAGGACTTCTTTTTTTTTAAGTTGTTTTACATTTTTTTTTTATTTATTTATTTTTTATTTTGTTGTTGTTGCAGTTGGCCAGGGCTGGGTTTGAACTCACCACCCTGCGTATATGGGGCCAGCACCACACTCACTGAGCCACAGGCACCACCCTAAATTTTTTTAAATTAAATCATAGCTATGTACTTTAGTGCAATCATGGGGTACAATGTGCTGGCTTCATGTACAATCGGAAGTATTTTCATCCAGCTGTTCGACATAAACTTCATGGGATTTTTCTCGTTTGTTGTATGAAAACATTTGTATTCTGCATTTAGTAGGTTTCACCTGTACCCTTCTAAGATGCACCATAACTGTGATCCCTCCCTTTCCCCTCTCTCCACCCACCCCTCTCCCACCCCTCCCTTGCCCCTTTCCTCATATTCTGCAAAAGGACTTCTTGACCTAAAAATACGAGAAGTTTGGATTTCCTGTGGGCAAAGCAAATTAACTTAGCACAAATGGTAACCGCAATTCACAGGTATGGTTAGGACAAACCATGTGTGACAAACAGTGCTGTCATATCCTTTTGTTTGCATTATTGTTTACCTTGAAAAGCACGTGTGCAATGGGTGCTGTCTTTTTGGCTATGTCCAAGGGTGTGACATCTTTCCATCATAGCAATCTCTTGCTGGACCGACTAGGATACACATTCCATTAAGTGTCAATGCTTATTCAATAATAAAAGCATTTTCCTTTTCTATAACCTTTGTAGAGAGAATTTCTTAATAGGGAAAAAACTTTGTTTTGAGTTAATTTCCCTAATAATACCCTCTTACCATTTAAATGAACAAACTGCCTAACAGTTGAGTCCCAGAGAGGGGTCAGGAACTTTTTGTTGCTGTACTGTTCTGTAACCCCGATAAACAAATATACAAAATAAAACAAAGTGGGCTCAATCACTGCCCCCCTTTGGGATGTAACTATTTAATTACAATTAAAAACTTAAGTTCTCCTACTTTTGAAAAATATTCTCCACCAAATGATAAGAGAAAAAAAAATTTTTAAAGTGTTAGCAAAGCCAGATTATGTACAGGGAAATTTTGTGGATTTTCAATATATCGATCCTGATCTGACAGCATTTCTTATTTTTTTTCCAAAGAGATTATATGACATGGAAATGATTATCTGTGTTTTATAATGAAATAAATTACAGTAGAAGCCCTGTAAGTTGACCGCTCAAAGGACTCTGGCAAACTGGTCAATATAAAGAGGTGGTCAACATAAGGAACGAGGCCGACTGCATTGAGAAGTCCATGTGGTGCGTGTCTTAGGTCAACTTAAGGATGTGGTCAATGTAGGGAGGTGGTCAACTATGGAGGTTCTACTCCATAGGTATGTTGCACAATAAAGACATTTAAAGAAAAAGTACATCATAAATAAAGTCAATAGTATTCAGCAATTAAACAAATATGTCCTGAGTATTTTCTATGTTCCAGCTGCTATATCAGGTAACAGGCTGCTAGAAAAGGGAAAGACACAGGCTCTGTGCAACAGGTGCTCAGGGTACAGCAGGGAAGCGAACCACTGAAGATCTAATGTGCTCTGTGTGCAGAAATAGTAGTAGACAGGAACATTTTCACTCTTGGATAAATTCTTTGTAATTCAATCTACAGTTGCCTTTTCAGTTCATTTTTTAAATTTTATATTTTTAGTGTCTTCCCAATTATAATGTGAAGGTAGACCAAAATGATAAGTTCTAAGCAGAACCTTTTTTTTTTTTTTTTTTGAGACAGAGTCTCACTTTGTCACCATGTGACATCATAGCTCACAGTAACCTCCAGCTCTTGGGTTTGGGCGATTCTCTTGCCTCAGTCTCCCAAGTAGCTGGGACTACAGGTGCCCACCTCAACGCCCTGCTATTTTTTTGTTGCAATTTGGCCCAGGGCCAGGTTCAAACCCACCTCCCTCAGTATGTGGAGCCGGCGCCCTACTCACTGAGCCACAGGTGCTGCCCTAAGCAGAAACTTTTAAAATGTAAAAATTCCTATGTGTCTCATAGGATATTTTTTTATTGAAAATAAAAATTGAGACCAGGTGTGGTTGCTCATGCCTGTAATCCCAACTCTGGGAGGCCAAGATGGGTGGATTGCTTGAACTCAGGAGTTCAAAACCAGCCTGAGCAAGAGCAAGAACAAGACCCCATCTCAAAAAATAGTCAGCATTGTGGCCAGCACAAGTACACCCAGGTACTCAGGAGGCTGAGGCAAGAGGATTGCTTGAGCCCAAGAGACTGAGGTTGCTGTGAGCTATGACAACACAGCACTCTACCTAGGGCAACAAAGTGAGACTCTATCAAGAAAGAGAGAGAGAGAGAGAAAGGAAAGAAGGAAAGAAAGAAAGAAGGAAAGAAACGATGGAAGGAAGGAAGGAAGGAAGGAAGGAAGGAAGGAAGGAAGGAAGGAAGGAAGGAAGGAAGGAAGGAAGGGAGAAAAATTGAATATCTAGGGCTGGGTATGGTGTCTTGTGCCTATATTTCCAGCACTGTGGGAGACCAAGCCTCAAGGATTATGTGAGTTCAGAGTTCAAGTTCAGCTTGAGCAACACAGTGAGACCCCATCTCTTTAAAAGAATACAATTAGGAATGATGGTATGTGCTCATAGTCCCAGCTACTTGTACTTGGGAGGCTGAGGCAGGAGGATCACTTACGCCCAGGAATTAAAGGCTATAGTGAGCTATGATCAGGCCACTGCAATCTAGCCTGGGTGATAGAGCAAGATCCTGTCGCAAGAAAAAAAAAAAAATCTAGGATATGAGTCAGCAAGATTTTCTTAATGGAAAGTTTGAAAATAAAAATTAATTTCAAAGCAGGTCAAATTCAATTATTTGCTCCTACACTGTAATGAAAAACTGGAGGAAGTATAACAGAAGTGTTATCCAGGTCTTTTATTCATCCTTCTGACCCCAAAAAACACATGGGCCATCTGGATTGTTTCATTTTCTGGAACTGCAAAAAGCAGTGTTTGCAAACCACTTCATTTCCCATCACAATTGTAATTTCACAGGTAAGTGCAACCTAAAAAATGTCTTCCAGACCTGGGTTTCAATTTCTCCTCTGCCACTTGTTTGACTTGAGGATTTTAAGTAACATTTTCAAACCTCATGTTCCTTCATCATGGAATAGGTGTAAAATTTACAATGTGTTTAGGAGACTACAGAGAAAAGAGAAAATTCATAGAACGTGATAAAATTTGTAAAATCTCTGGTAAGAAATAGAAAATCCTTGTGTCCTTTCCCTTCCATTCTTTTGGAAAACCTAAAAATGACTCAGTATAGATTATGAAAGTGGTTCTCAAGCGTTTAGGTCTGTTGACCATCTGTACTCTTCAAGGGGATCGAGGAACACAAAGAAAGTCTATTTATATTGATTCTCTCCGCCCATATTTACCATATCAGAAAATAAAGTTGAGAATTTTAAAAATATTCATTACCTTAATAATAAACCAGTACATTTTAACAATTAAATAACTTAGCTATTTTTACAATGTCTTATATTTGCAAGGAAAATGAGTGAGAAAAGTGGCATTGTTTTATATTTTTGAAAACCTCTTTAATATCAGGCTGCATGGAAGACAATCAGATTATCATGTCTGTTTCTTCATTCAATCTGCTGTAATATGCTGTTTTGGTTGGAGTATATAAGAAAACCTGGCCTCATTCACATATGTGGTTGGAAAAAAGAATAACATCTCAATAACTTTTTAAGACAGCCATGGAGAGTCTTCTATAATTCTTTTATTATTATTATTAAATCATAACTGTGTACATTAGTGCATTTATGGGGTACAATGTGCTGATTTGATATACAATGTGAAAGCTTACATCAAACTTGTTAACATAGCCATCACCTCACATTTATACTCTACTCTTAACAGTTTTGAAATGTACCATTGCATTATGCACATTACATTAGGTCCCACCAAATACCCTACCAAAACGCAAGAGACAGTAATTTTTTATGTTAGTTGCAATGTGAACGATGAAGCCATATCATTGAACTTTTCAAACTCTCTTATGTTGAAATCTGCTGATCTGTCTTGTACTCTGAATGTATCTTTTACTCATGTATGCATTGGTAATACAGTACATTGGTTATTTATAAAATATTGATTCAAGAAGTTAGGGAGATCTTCCCAAATGGACATATTTCATTGTATATTTTTAAAAATTACATTTGTTATTATTACCATCATTGGGTGATGGCTACATGTAGGTTTATTATATGTCTACTTTTATTTATGTTCATGTTTGAAATGTACAATCACAAAAAAAATCAGTATATAATTTGAACTCTTCAATGGAGCCCATAGACTTTATCATTTTTGTTTGGTCCTAATATGGTTAATTAAGAACAACACCTTTCTTATATTTAATTTGATTACACTTGATGGGTTCCATCATTAAGAAGATCTCTGTCTTATAATTATTATGACTTTTTCATACAGGGGCATTTAACACTTTGATTTCTAATACTCTCAATTAGTAGAAATTTTCTTTCACAATTTCTTTTCTTTTTATTTATTATTATTTTTAAAAAATCATAGCTGTGTACATTAGTGCGATCAATGGGTGCAATATGCTGGTTTCATATACAATCTGAAATATTTTCATCAAACTGTTTAACATAGCCTTCATGGCATTTTCTTAGTTATTGTATGAAGACATTTGTATACTGCATTTAGTAAGTTTCACCTGTACCTTTCAAAAATATGGAATGCTTCACGAATTTGCGTGTCATCCTTGCGCTGGGGCCATGCTAATCTTCTGTCTATCGTTCCAATTTTAGTATATGTGCTGCCGAAGTGAGCACCACAATTTCTATCTAACAAGCTTTGTCCTTGCCTTCAGAACTCAGAAACATTTTTTTAAAACTTCCCATAGCTGGGTGCAGTGGCACTCAGATGGAGGCAGAGGATCACCTGAGCCCTGGAGTTCGAGGCTGTGGTTAGATACGATCTCACCACTGCACAAGAGCAGGTCTTTAAAATCAATCAAGTTTCATGCAGTATTATCTGTAGTTTACCAAACTCTCTTCATATATGCTCAAATTTTTAAGTGAGGGATTGTAATATCCAACTTCACACACAAATATATTTTCCTCAGTTGAGAAATATTTTCAGAAGTACTTTTGTTGTGTTTCTACCCAGACACCTCTTCTGTTCTCAAACAAGACATTCCCGTGTGGTTTTTATCTTCAAAAGAAGTCAATTGCCTTTTAAGCACTATGTTAATTTACCTATTGAATTTCAATAGTTGAGGCCAAATCTGAAAAGATGGAACCTCACAGTTCACCCCCACACAGCAAACCTAGTTGTTTTCCTTCGTGCCTTCTAACCTTAATATAGAAATGCTAACACATCCAAGGTAACCGTAAAAAGAAATGGGACAGAGAAAGATTACTGATGCTCTTATAAAGTGTTGTTTGCAGGCATCATAAAGAACTCATAACTTTTTATACAATTAAAATTTAAAATTTCATTGAGGCACATAAATCAAAAGATGTGTGCACTTTTTTTTTTCTTGAGATAGCATTTTTAGTGTCCCCTGAGCAAAAATAGTTCTCCAGCTGATTTTTTTTTATCTTTCATGAAATTGGTATTTTTAGAGACCAAAATAGTTGTTTTGCAAAATTTTCTTCAATTCTGATTTTTCTGATTGTTTCCTCAAATTTTGAGTCAGGTTAAATGTATTTGGCAAAAATTTCTGCGTAGGTAATGTCATGATTCCCTTAGTGCATGACATGAGGGGCACACTATGCTGTTCTAAAGAAGGAAACTGTTGCAGCTCAATGGGCTAAGGTGCCAGCCATGTACACCTAAGCTGGCGGGTTCAAATCCAGCTCGGCCAACCAAACAACAATGATGGCTGCAACCAAAAAATGGCCAGGCGTTGTGGCGGGCGCCTGTAGTCCCAGCTACTTGGGAGGCAGAGGCAGGAGCCTCACTTGAGCCTGGGAATTGAAGGTTGCTGTGAGCTGTGATGACACAGCGCTCTAACCAGGGTGACAGCTTGAGGCTCTCTCTAAAAAAAAAAAAAGGAAACCCTGCCATTTGCAATAATGCGGATGAAGCTGGAGAACATTGTGCTGAGTGAAATACGCCAGTCACAGAAGGACAAAGACTGTGTGTTTCCACTTACATGGGTTTTCTGAAGGACAAAGACTGTGTGTTTCCACTTACATGGGTTTTCTAAAATAGTCACAGAAAAAGCAAAAAGCAGAATGGTAGTTCTCAGGGGCTGGAAGAAGGGATAATTGGGAGTTGTGTTTCAATGAAGTTTCAAAAGTTTCAGTTATGCAGGACGAGGAAGTTCTAGAGATCTGCTGTACATCACAGTACCTAGAGTTAACTGTATTGGGCACTTAAAAATGTATTAAGGATTTCTTGTTAGTGTGACACCACCACCATCACCAAAGCAGGACAAAAAGGCACAAGGAAACTTACAGAGATGATAGATATGTTTACTATTTGATTGTAGTGCTGACTTCTCAGGTGTGCACTTATGGTCAAACTTATTAAGTTGTATGTATGTTAAATATGTGTCTGTATGTATGTTAAATATACATACAACTTATTTATTTATTTATTTTTTGAGACAGAGCCTCAAGCTGTCACCCTAGGTAGAGTGTCGTGGTATTACAACTCACAGCAACCTCCAATTCCTGGGCTCAAGCGAGTTTCCTGCCTCCACCTCCCAAGTAGCTGGGACTACAGGCGCCCGCCACAATGCCCAGCTATTTTTGTTTGGGTTGCAGCCATCATTGTTGGTAGGCGGGCCCAGGCTGGATTTGAACCCGCCAGCTCAGGTGTACGTGGCTGGCGCCTTAGCCCATTGAGCCACAGGTGCCGAGACTAAATTGTATGGTTAAATATGTGTTTCTACATATCTGTTTTTTTAAACAGAAAGAAAGTATTAGCCACCTATCACTCCTTCCACCATCAAGAATTCTGAGATTGTTTTCTCACTGTGCATGAGACGGGATTTTCTACCAATTTAGGCAAATCTCAAAACACTAAGAACACTAACTAATATGTAGATTGTATGTAGGAAGTATCTGACATATGGCAGATGGTACATACAGTTTGGTTCTCTATCCACATTTACTTCCTTTCTCTTAACTAATTAACATTAATGAGTAAATTCTTTTATTATCACCCACCTTGAAAAGTCAGAAAAGCCATGTAAAAAACTAAAATATCAAAAGTGCAATATGTGGAAGATATTAAAAAGACTCTGATAAGGAAGGGCAGTCCCAGTTTGTCATTAGAGAATGTGTGTACATACACACACCACCCCTCTTAATTAAAACTCACAGTAGTGAATTCTTGAGAGAAGCTAAAATTGGAGCAGAGTAAAAGGCTACTAATTTTTTGGCAGTAGAAAATATTCTTGAAAATGACAGACTAATGAAAGTGAAACACATGTTACTATTTGCGGGACGGCACTGCCAAAGACTGTCACCATGGATGACGATGGAATAGAAGCTCCTGTAGAATTAAGAGGAACCTCCTAAGATCCAGAAAGTGGCCATGTGTGTTAGGTTCTTTGGAAATTTTTTTGTGAATTAAATTGCGGATTTAATTGACAGTGTACTTTAAAAAACTTATCATAACTAAGTACTCAGAGAAAATTTTAAGTGTTATCTAGAAAAATGGCTCTTTCAGGAAAACAGAAATATGGAAATATAATGACCTGAGTTTTATCGTCATTATTCCTGCCCCAGCCCCTGTTTAAGACTTAAAAGATCACCAGGTGTAGGCTGAGCGTGGTGGCCCATGGTTGTGATCGCAGTGCTTTGGCTGGTCGAGGGAAAATGATCACTTGAGGCCAGGAGTTTGAGATAGGCCTGAGTAACATATTATTTTTACAATAAATAAATAAATTAGTAAATAATAAACAATAAGCCAGGTGTAGGTGCATGTACTTACAGTCCCAGCTACTAGGAAAGCTAAGGCAGGGGGATTGCTTGAGCCCAAGAGTTCGAGACTGCTGTGAGCTATGATTAGTGCCCCTACACTCCACCCTGGGTGCCTAAGTGAGACCCTGTCTCAAGGAAAACAAGAAAATCACCAGCTAATACATGCACTGTCAAAAATAATATGCTTATAAAAGAAAGGCTACCTCTTCTGTTTTCTATGGATCCTAAGGTGTCAGGGCGACATCTAGTGGACAATCCTAACATATCTAGGAAGACAACATAAATTTCTGCCTGACTCCTAATTCTTTAAAAGGCTGTGAACAGTTGAAAACTTTAAAAGGAAGCTGTGCTTCAACTGAGCAGAAAACACAATGCTTAACCCCATTTTTCAAAAAAATATTCAAAGTGGGTTCTTATAATTAAATACTTGGATCTGGAGATACCACAAATTGTAAAAGCACATTTCCAAGACAAGGCCTGGGTGTGAAGGAGAAGAAAGATTTGTGCTTTCTCTTGCTAAAGGATGATTGTTTAAGAGGACATAATCATAACTCTCATGCAGATATAAAATGAACTTGTGTCAAGATGAATTTGTGTCAAATATTTAATTAACTCCCTTAATTGTCTACAGATAAAGATGATGATGAAATGCACAAAAGTAAAATGCATGCAGAGATCACAAAACTGCCAATAGTTAAGGGTGACTAAAGTATAAGGTACCAGGCAGGAAGGGTGAATGAAAGGTCTGTGCAGAATGATTAAAGTCAAATCAGGAAAAATCTTCCAAATCAACAATAGGAGATTGGACATCTTTCCAAAGAAAACGGGGACCCACTGAGATTTTTAAGAAGAAAATGGGCATAATCTAATTTGTGCCAGAGCAAGTTGGTCTGGCACCCATGTAGAAAATGGATCGGAAATTGGATTAAGATAGAAGACAAGCTCCAGGTAAGGTGGCTGGCACAGTCATCTATGTGAGAAATATGAAGCCCTAACATAGGCAGTGATGGGGAAGAGAGAGGAGAAAAGTTTAGGAGACATCGATGGAAGCTGAATCCCTCCAGATTTCACAGCCTCCTACCAGGATTGCTGGACCTGAATGGGTTCACGTATCAATCAGTGCCTTGTACTTGGCACCTCTCTGACCCTCTGTCCCTTTGGCTGGGTCTGAAGGTCCATGTGAGGTAAGTTTCATGCTTAGAATGAATTCTCTCTCTGTGTACTTTCTTCCTGCCTGCAACCCGACTCTCCAGCCGGCAGTTCTGTATGAAATATAAATGGAGAGAGAGTTCACGCTTTACCCCATCGCTGTCCTCAGTGTTCATGGAAATAAGCCCTTCGGAACGTGAGAGGCTAAAGAGATAAGGTGAGAAAGAAAACACCAGCCCTGTGCTCGCTTCAGCAGCACATGCACTAAAATTGGAATGATACAGAGAAGATTAGCATGTGCAAGGAAGCTGTGCAAGGATGACACCCAAGTTTGTGAAGAAACACTAGCCCTCTACGCCTACTATTAGAATTTAATTGTAAACCAGCTGGAATCCCTGATACACTATAGGTAACAAGTGTCAGTAATCAATGACATGTAGAGTGTGAGGGAAAGAAAATTGGGAGAGAGGACTCCAAGATATCTAACTTAGGTAACAAGGAGGTTCCATCAGAAAACAATAGGAGAGTATAGGAGGAGAAGCAGATTTTTAGGATAAGAGATGGAATCCATTTCCATGTAAGTTCCAGGGGTCAGTAGAACATTCAAACAGAAGTATCCAAAAGGCTAGAGGGCCTCCAACCATGATGTCCATCAACGTCACCTGGGAAATATTGGAACATACAGCTGGGGAACTGGTTTTGAAACCCAGACTTCTCTCTTTTTAAATTATTTACATTCTATTCAATTCTTTAAAAGCCTTCTTTTAAATTTACCCAAAAGTAACATTGATTGTTTCTGGAAGAGGGTGCTTTAGGCCACGTTTATAGTTGCAAGCTCTGGGGAAAAGTGGTTGTTTTAAGCATATAAAAAAGATTTTTTTTTTTTTTTTGATACGGAGTGTCACTATGTCTTCCTCGGTAGAGTACCATGGTGTCACAGCTCACAGCAACCTCAAACTCTTGGGCTTAAGCAATTCTCTTGCCTCAGCCTCCCAGGTAGCTGGGACTACAGGCGCCTGCCACAATGTCTGGCTATTTTTTTGTTGTACTTATCATTGTTGTTTGGCAGGCCTGGGCTGGGCTCGAACCTGCCAGCCTCAGTACATGTGGACTGCACTGTAATGACTGTGCTACGGGCACCAAGCAGATATAAAACAGATTTTTTAAAAAGATTTAAAATACTTCATGGGGCAGCGCCTGTGGCTCAGCGAGTAGGGCGCCGACCCCATATACCGAGGGATGCAGGTTCAAACACAGCCCCCGCCGAACTGCATCAAAAATTAGCCAGGCGCTGTGGCGGGTGCTTGTAGTCCCAACTACTTGGGAGGCTGAGGCAAGAGAATCGCTTAAGCCCAAGAGCTGGAGGTTGCTGTGAGCTGTGACTCCACAGCACTCTACCGAGGGCGATAGAGTGCGACTCTGTCTTCACACACACACACACACACAATAAATAAATAAATACTTCATCTTGTTGGGGTAGCTCAGGAAGCCAGGAGCAATGTTCAGAATCATCTCAAAAGCAGGTTAGTGAAGTCCCCACAGCACCATACATTGTCCAAAAATGCCCTCCATTTGATGAAAGGCATCAATGTAAAGAGCCAAGAAAGTCAGTCAATCCCAGCTCCCAAATGAACTGGGCGGTATCTTCATGCGCGCCTTCATCTGTGTCACCGACCTTGCCACCGCAGATGGCAGAGATGGCTGCCACTCTCTGGGCTGCCCCTGCCCCCCGTGTGTCTTCTTTCCTGCCCCTGCTTTCTTGTGTTTTCAGGTTCGTCTGGAGCAGACCCTAGTCAAGTGTCCACATTCCAGCTGCAAGAGGAATTTGGGAAACAGGCATTCCCACCCCTGAAGGAGGTTCAGCTGTTGGACAGCAAAAAGGGATAAACAATGTTTATAACACTGAGATTTTGAGTGAGGTTTTTCTTCTTCTTTATGCTTTTCCATATGTTCTAAATTGTCTACAGTGAATCTAATACTGTTAAACAAATGGAAACTGGAGTTGCTTTTTCAAAGCTTTTCATCAAGGTTGTCTGGTGTTGCTTCCCCCTCTAGTGGAGACAAAGAGGAAATACACAGGTGGTTCCACTTGGCTTGTTTTCTGAACTTTCCCATCTGTGTTAGAGTACAATGGTTAGAGGGACATTCAAAATCCCAGCATCAACCCTCTGGTTTTGGAATACAACAAAAAAAGAGGCGTGGCTAAAATAGTAAGCTAGGTTTAGCAATTTCTCCCAGGGTATCGTCTTCTATGAAAATAAAATTGACTAGTTCAGAGGTCGGATGCAATCTTTGGAACAAACTTCCTGGATTTGAAGTCCGGCCCTACTTGAAGGAATTGCACCTGTGGCACTGAGGAATTTATAACTTCTTTCCTGAGAACAATCTCCAATTGGGAAAGCAGCTCGGGGCAGCAGAAGGCTTCAGTGCTTTGGTACAGAGTAAGCCAGAGTTTGTGCTTTGGAGAACAGACAGGAAGCTTGGAAAGGCATGAGTTGAGTCCCAAAATTTGTGACCAATAT
Organism: Arctocebus calabarensis; assembly: GCA_963573935.1. Lineage (NCBI taxonomy): Eukaryota > Metazoa > Chordata > Mammalia > Primates > Lorisidae > Arctocebus > Arctocebus calabarensis. The sequence continues at coordinate 15,599 of CAUYON010167908.1, forward strand.
TGGCCTGAAATGTCGACTGACCACTAAACAAATGTAATATTTAGAGAGGAACTCATAAAAAGGCAGCAGCTGGAAAGCGTGGATCTGAAGGGAATGCCAGTTAGTACTGACTGCAGGGAAAACGGAGTAATTGTCAACTAAAATAAAAGTCACTCATCCACATGACTAGGTATCTTTCACATCATCAGGTGTCCAATCAAAACTCAGACATGAAAAGAAAAAGAAGTAGGTGACCAATACCAATCAACAAAAAGAGTCAAGATACATCTATCTCGGGATGGCCAAAATGGTTCTATGTCTTGTGATTCTATTTCAGCTTTCAGTGGAATTGTGTTACTGCACTGTGAGCTACTCGAATGCTTCTTAGCCTTACCCCTGCTCCCTTTAGAGGAGATAGAAATCTGTGGAGCCTAATCTTGGCTAGTTGCCCTCCTTCAAATTCAATAAAGCTCTGGTAAAGAATTTTCCCTTACCGAAAGTAAGGTCAGGCCTTTGTTACGGAGTCCACTATGGGAATATTTCAAAAGGTTATTTTTCTACCGACCATAATTTAAAAATGGTTAATTTTCTATCTCCCTACCCAAATTGGAATTTTTCTCAGATGTTCACCTTAAATCCTGGTGGATTTCTGAAGGTAAACACACAAAAATTCTGAGATTCTCTCCAGCGGGGCCTCCGAGAGTTTCTCATTCTGCAGGTATTCCACACTCAGCCTGCAGGAATTTGTCCAAATCACCATGGTTCTCAACCTTCCTGATGCTGTTACCCTTTAATGCAGTTCCTCATCACCACAACAGAGGAGCTGCATTAAAGGGTCGGGGCATTAGGAAGGTTGAGAACCACTTTAGTGCTCTCACTGCGCATGGCTCAGAGACTTCTGTTCTATGTCAGGCTATCATGGCTGAGATTCCCTGCATTTGTCTTACCAGATATGGGGGTGATGGTTGCCCTGTGATCTCTGCTCTCTCAGGGGGTCTAAGAAAAGACTTGGATATTCAGTTTGTTCAGCATCTTTTCTTGTTCTAAGGATGGAAGTGTTGATATCCTGTAGGCTGAAACTCTTACAGATTTTTACTTTATAATTTTTTTTTTTTTGAGACAGAGCCTCAAGCTATCACCCTGGTAGAGTACCGTGGCATCACAGCTCACAGCAACCTCCAACTTCTGGGCTCAAGCGATTCTATTGCCTCCGACTCCCAAGTAGCTGGGACTACAGGTGCCTGCCGCAACACCCAGCTATTTTTTTTTGGTTGCAGTCATCATTGTTGTTTGGAGGGCCCGGGCTGGATTTGAACCCACCAGCTCAGGTGTACGTGGCTGGCGCCTTAGCTGCTTGCGCCACAGGGGCTGAGCCTACTTTATAAATTTTAACTCACATTTTCCTTCCTCATAATTTGCTGAAGAAAGAAGGTCATCTTCTTATGGATTCTCACACTCTAAAATCTGCTGGTGGCCCCCTACAGGGACTTTTCACACCTTCCTCTGGCTTCTATTTATCTGCCTAGCTAAAGGCTTGATCCAATTCAGCTTAGATTTATAGCGTGACTATTTTATAAGGGTGTGTATGGTTCCATTGGGAAGCATATAATATCTAGTTCTTTCCTTTTTTTTTAGCATTCATACAGGATGATAAGTTTGCTGTTGTTAGCCTGATCCAGCATTATAAAGCTCCATATCACAATTCACTTGATGATTTTAATAGCCATTGATGATTATGGACTAAGTATTTTATTTCATTAGAAGTTAAGTGGTGATATTCTAATTCTACCGTTGCTTCCATGTCTAATCATTGAAATTCTTTTAAAAAGTCTTTCCAAATTAACCGTTTGGCATGCTGAAAATATTATTTGTAAAAGAAATTTTATGTAAATATTTAATTGTTTCATTTAGTTTTCTTGTGTTTTGAATAAAATGTTAGTGACTGGGCGTGGTGGCTCATGTCTGTGATCCTAGCACTCTGGGAGGCTGAAGCCGTTGGACTGCTTGAGCTCAGGGGTTCAAAACCAGCTTGAGCAAGAACAAGACCTTGTCTCTACTAAAAATAAAAAAAAAAACTAGCTAGGTATTGTAGTGGGCACCAGTAGTGAATTATTCCTGTGAATTTGAGGTTGCTGTGGGCTATGATGCCACGGCACTGTATCCAGAGTGACAGAGTGAGACTTTGTCTCAGAAACAAACAAACAAACAACAACAACAAATAAAGTGTTGGTTCCATACCATCTTCCAAAGTTGGAGAGTTTTTTGTGTGTGGGTATCCTTAAGAGCTATAGGTTGCAGTCCCATCAACAGTGTGTAAGTGTTCCTTTCTCTCCACATCCTTGCTAGCATTTGTTGTTTGGGAGCTTTTTGATAAGAGCCATTCTCACCAAAATTAGGTGATATCTCATTCTGGTTCTGACTTGCATATCCCTGATAATTAGAAAAGTTGAACTTTTTTTTATATGTTTAATGGTCATTAGTTTTGAAAGTTTCTGTTTACGACTTTTGCTCCCTTTTCAATGGGGTTAAGTATCACAAGAATGGAACAACAAACATCACATGTACTCACTATGAAATTGGAAGTAATCAATCAACGCTTATGTGCACATATGGAAATAACACTCATCAGAAACCAGGCAGATGGGGAAGGAAGGAAGGCAGGGGTAAATTACGGGTGCAATGCACACTATCTGGCTGAGGGGCACACTTACAACTTTGACTCAAATTGTACCAAAGCAATTTATGTAACCAAAACATTTTGTACCCCTGTAATATTCAGACATAAAAAATACAAAAACTGGGGGCCTGTACTTCAGTGGTTGGGGCACCAGCCACATACACTGAGGCTAGTGGGTTCAAACCAGGCCTGGGCCTGCTAAAACCACAATGACAACTGCAACCAAAAAATAGCCAGGCGTTGTGGTGTGCACCTGTAGTCACAACCACTAGGGAGGCTGAGGCAAGAGAATCGCTTGACCTCAAGAGTTTGAGGTTGCTGTGAGCTATGATACCAGGGCACTCTACCTACCAAGGGGGACAAAATGAGACTCTGTCTCAATAAAAGAAAAAAAAATACAAAAATTGAAAAATTTTTAAAGTTTAAAAAATAACTATAGGAAAAAAGAAAAAGAACTAGTGGGTTTTAGCATATTTGATGTGTCTCAATCCATTGCCAATATTATTCTTTTTTGTTTCTAATATTATCCCCTGTTGGGCTAGTGCAATCCTCTTCAAATTGAATCTGGTGTCCATTTGACATGAACTCAGTTATTTCTAATAGCTTCCTTGTCTTTTAGTATGACGGACTATTCCAAACGCATTTTATACATTTTCTGGCCAAAATTGGTATCTGTCATTTCTCCAAGGATCCACTCTTGAAGCCCTGAGCTCTTAATACAAACCACACACGTAAGACAGTTTGAAATATCAGCAATGAAGTCTTACAACTTGCTAATATTTGGCGCCATTCTGTTGGCTGTCTATGTTTAACTGTATACAGGATGTTTATTATCATAACAAACGTTATTACTGAAGATATTTTTATAAAACAACATTAATGTTTCAGTAAATAATCTACTTGCTTTCAGTAATTTTATATAACACAATTCCAGCATGCCAGAATACTATTTACCTCTGAAATCTAACCTGGTATCTTTTTCTTTCTGATTACCATCTACGTATATGTCATTGTTCATACTTTTGCAATATCAGCTGTCCTGTCTTGCTTCAAATTTTATTATTTTCAAATGCCCTCCTCCATAAGTGGATCCCCTCCCCATTTAGATATTATTCTCACGTCAATTCCGTCTAAGGATCCAAGACACCCCCTAAACATGCTGGTCAATGAATGCATGAAATTTCCAGCCTTAGATTACCTCTGTTATTTAGTAATTTATTTTATTTTTTTTTTAAGACAGAGTCTCAAGCCGTCACCCTCTGTAGATATGCCGTGGTGTCACAGCTCACAGCAACCTCAAACTATAGGGCTTAAGTGAGTCTCTTGCCTCAACCTCCCAAGTAGGCTGGGACTATAGGCGTCTGCCGTAATGCCTCACTATTTTTTGATTGCAGTTGATGTTGTTTAGCAGGCCCGGGCCGGGCTTGAACCTGCCAGCCTTGGTGTATGTGTCTGGCACCCTACTCACTGAGCTACTAGTATTTCCCTTTTTTTTTTGTTTTTAGAGACAAAGACTCACTTTATAGCCCTCAGTAGAGAGCTGTGGTGTCACAGTTCACAGCAACCTCCAACTCCTGGGCTTAGGAGATTCTCTTGCCTCAGACTCCTGAGTAGCTGGGACTATAGGTGCCCACCACAATGCCTGGCTATTTTTTTTGTTGCAGTTTGGCTGGGGCTGGGTTTGAACCTGCCACCCTTGGTATATGAGGCTGGCGCCCTACCCACTGAGCATAGGCACCATCCGTGCCTAGTAATTTCTTTATTTACAGTCACATTCTGTTATTATCCCACAAAGAAGAACATGTAGCCTACTCTAAATATACACAGCAATAATTCATCCCTCCCCATTATCCTAGAAATTCTATTTGCCCTCTGGATCAGTCCTTTTCAAATTTTACTCTGCACAGGCACCTCCTTGGTCTTGTTAAGATGAAACCCTTATTCAGTAGGTTTGGAATGAAGGGCCTGAGACTCTGCATTTCTAATAAGCTTCTAGGGTGCTGCTGGTAATCCATGTTTTAAGCAGCAAGGCTCTACTATGTTGCTTTTATGGGTGCCTATGAAGAGCTATTCCAAACACACGTTTCTCCTTGACCTCTCCTTTCATCTCCACTCTTATGCTTGATGGTCTTCTCTCTAAGTTCACCTAAAAGGTTGACAACATCAAGTGTGAGCTTGAACAACAATAAGAAATCAATCACACCAAGGGGAAGTTTTAATACACATTACAGATTACTTGGCATTTTTCCACTTCAAATATAGGAGACTAATTCCCCTCCCCATGAGCAGAGGTCAGACTTAAGACCTCTTCTCAAGAATACCAAGGAAGTGGTGCTGAGTGACCTCCAAGACTTCTGCTTGCTTCTCTTTGGACCATGTGCATTTGGAACCACCTGCAGCCTGCCGGTAGTTGGAAAATCTGGAAAGACCACAGAGAGATAGAAACACTCCAGGAGTCCCAGCATGTCAGCCTTTCTGTTTTAGTTTCCCCAGCCCAGGTAGCAGACTTGTAAATGGGCAAAGCTTCAGACAATTGAAGGCTTAACCACTGGCCACAACTGCATGAGAGATCCAAGGTCGCAATCTTTCTGATGAACCCCAGGTAACTTACAGAACCATGACAGATAATAATTGTTAATCTTCTAAGTCACTGTTTGGAAGTACTTTCTCACGCAATGAGAGGAAACGAAATATATCACATTTCCCCTTTGTCCTGACTGCCAAGAACTTCAAAGCCAAATGTGACACTTAGTCACACCAACTGTGCTACCTCTCCTGGTTCTCACGTTTGTTGCTTCCTCCTTCCTAAGTCCTGACTTCTTTTTTATTTGTTTATTAACTTCATTGTTCCCATGTCCTTTTTTGTAAGCTGCCTCTAAATTCTTTTAGAAAATAGACAAGGTGTAAATAAACCATGATGTTCTGTTTCCCACCCATTTGCCTCTACATTCTCATGGCTCAATTTATTTTCTTTCATTCTTTTATGTTGTCTTAAAAAACAAATGTCCTATTTCTTTTCTTTCCTCCAGTATCCTTAATCTCTTTCCACCTGTCTCCTTGCCATCTGATTTTATTATAAATAAGTACAAAGCTCTTCCACCTTGAGAAAACCTTTACCTCTCCACTACGACTGTGTTTATTACTTTCTTTTCATAGTTAATCTTCTGGGGAATGCTTTGCTTCTATTCTATGGAGGCTTAAGCTGAATTTTCTTGTGTACATCAGGCTATGAAATTTGACAGTTTCTACAAAGTAAGCATGTGGATATGGCTTGTGTTTTTTGTTTGTTTGTTTGCTTTTGAGACGGAGCCTCAAGCTATGACCCTGGATAGAGTGCTGTGGCATCACAGCTCACAGCAACCTCCAATTCCTGGACTCAAGCGAGTCTCCTGCCTCTGTAGTCCCAAGTAGCTGGGACTACAGGTGCCCGCCACAACGCCCGGCCATTTTTTGGTTGCAGCCGTCATTGTTGTTTGGCGGGCCCGGGCTGGATTCGAACCCACCAGCTCAGGTGTACGTGGCTGGCGCTTTAGCTCGTTGAGCCACAGGTGCCGAGCCATGGCTTGTGTTTTAATTTTAATGCGGTAGAACGCCCATAGAGTATTTCTACTGTTACCCATTAATAATATTTTTCTTAACCAGCACTCAAAAACATCTCCGTAATTATTTCATGTGTCCTGGAGTCACATTTTTCTTGTCTACCCTTTAGTAATTTGTGAAAGCATATTTTTGTTCAATTTTCAAACATTGTCAATTACATCTCCATCATTCAATCATATAGAAGTAACACTTTTTATCTTTAGCCTATGGTTCAGTGGACTATCTTTGTGAAACAAAAGCCTATTAGTGACAGAAAAAGTGACATTTCTCATCCATATTTAATTATGTTGTTTGTACGATAATGCAGTAAAATCCACCCTCTTTGGCACTGTCCTAATGTACTCTGAACTAATGTCTCCTTATGCTTTAAGGTGACATTTCTTCTCAGGGTTGATGAGCATTTATCAGAGCTATTGGCTGGGGACACAAGCTTGTTACTGCTGTGGCATGGCACAAAAGTTATGCCAAACTCAGCCCAGGATCAGAAACATATCTTACAACACCTGTGGAAATGGATGTGATGAATTTCAACAAGAATATCAGACTGGCTTGGCGCTTGTAGCTCAGTGAGTAGGGCCCCAGCCACATATATCAAGACTGATGGGTTCAAGCCTGGCCCAGGTCTGCTGAAAAACATTAGCAATTGTATCCAAAAATAGTCGGGTGTTGTGGTGGGTGCCTGTAGTTCCAACTACTAGGGAGGCTAAGGCAAGAGAATCAGTTAAGCCCAAGAGTTTGAGGTTGTTGTGAGCTGTGACACCTTGGCACTCTACTGAGGGTGACATAGTAACACTCCATCTCCAAAAAGAAAAAAAAAAGAATATCAGACCATGTAGGTGACATCTAATGAAAAAACTCAATTTAACGGCTTGAGTGTGGTTCAGTTATTTGGAAATAGGTAGAAAAGAAAGGACTAAGCAATTTTAAAAATTGCCTAAAATTAAGAAGTTCTTAATCAGGTTTAGATAATTAGAATATTTTCTAGAGAATAAGAGGTAATAAACAGCAGTTAATGCCTTTACTAAAAATGCCTTGACTCTCTGTGAAGGAATGCAGAAAATGTCAACACCTCTACCTTTTCTTGTGAGACATGATGGATAATAATCAAAAGTTTTAAAAGAGTGAGAGAGAGCGCTGGGGTGTACAAAAATAAGAGGACGATTAGAGAGAAATTCTTCCTAGGCTCTCAAACTGTCACTTTGAAAGAATACAAGTATCTGCAGGAAGGTCTTATCGTGCATTGCTTCTTCTCTAATATAATAGGGGTTCACTAAATACTTGTTGAGTGACTATTGAGCCTAAATATTTCTGGAATGCACAGCAGAATGGAATAGCCCACCAGAACCATTAGCCTACCAACACTGGTTAATGAAACATATCTGGACACAATGCCCTCTTTGATGAAATGGGGTTTAAGAGGAGGAAAGTTAGGAACAGTGAAGCTCTCAGGGAGATAACAAGTTGAAGTGACAGCCAGAATAAACAAACTGGCTGAAAGATCACAAAGGGCAAGTCTACAACAACTTCTCCCACTTGACAAGTTTGTCAACAGCCAGATCTTCTAGGAAATCTCTGGCGCTCTGTGGTGACCAGAGATTTGGGCTCCTCCTTACTGTCATCTCAAGAGTTCTAAATCGACTGCAGTGATACATTTTAATAGACTAGAAAGTCTGTAAATCAATGGACTAAGCATAAACTCTGGAGTGAGGCAGCTGTAGCTTTAACCCCCAGAGGAGTCTACATCACCATGTAGACTCCTCTGGGGCAGAGGAGCAGATTCTTCGCCTATTTAAGGAGCAGAAGCTTTGATGGAAGGGAGCTAATCTCATAGATCTGGTAAAACTCTCCAAGGTATAGTCCACTTTGTCTCTTAGTTTCTAGTCCCTTAGCTTTTATTTTGATGAAAATGTGTAGTAATTTATAGTAGTCTCAGGAAAATTTAGAACTTCACTCCTATTTTACAGAGTTCACTGTACTTGGAGCTGTGCGTATACAAGTGCTATCGTGATTTATGAACACATTTTCGATAGGTAGCGTTGCTCTTCTTTAGTATATGGAGTGTGCCACCACATAACCCAAGGAACTTGTTATCATTCCATTTTGTCATGAATACCAAGCTATACCACTATTGCAAGTTCCTTTACCTCCATGAGCCTCAGTGTCTTTATCTTTATAAGGACAATTATAGTAAGAAATAGAACTTAGCATGTGTTAGGTCCTATTCTAAACACTTGACATTGCATTCCCTAATCTTGATATCCCTCCTGCACGGGAGGTACTTATTATTATCACTCCTGTGTAGAAGAGGAGACCTGGAGCACCAATAGATTACATACTTGGCCCAAGGTTACACAGCTTTTAAGTGGCATAGTTGAGATTCCAAGTAGACTGTCTAGCTCCAGGGTGCAATTTCTTACTCACTGTACTGCTTCTGCTCCTCAGAAAGTAGGAAAGTGAGGTGATATAATAAAAGCATTTGATGCAAATCAAAACTACCTTGAGATATCGCCTAACCTCAGGGAGAATAGCCAACATTGCAAAGTCCCAAAGCTGCAGAAGCTGGTGGGAATGTGAAGAAAAGGGAACACTTTTACACTGCTGATGGGATTGCAAAGTAGTACAGCTTCTTTGGAAAGAATTTTGGAGAATCCTGAAAGAGCTGAAAGTAATTGTCCCCCATTGCCATTACTAGGCATCTA
>CAUYON010167911.1:0-26162 GCA_963573935.1 Arctocebus calabarensis
ATGCTACAGCACTCTATCCTGGGCAACAGAGTGGGACTGTGTCTCAAAAATGGTGGGGACATAATAGCCGGGCGCTGTGGCGGGCGCCTGTAGTCCCAGCTACTCGGGAGGCTGAGGCAAGAGAATCGCTTAAGCCCAGGAGCTGGAGGTTGCTGTGAGTAGTGTGACACCACGGCACTCTACCCAGGGCGATAAAAAGTGAGATTCTGTCTCTACAAAAAAAAAAAAAAAAAAATGGTGGGGACAAAGAATCTGAATAAATATGTATCCAAAGAAGAAATACAAATGACCAATAAGCACATGAAAAGGTTTGACATCATTAGTCAGTAGGGAAAAGCAAAGGAAAAACTACGAGATATCACTTCCTTCTCACTACAGTAGCTAGAATGAAAAAGTCAGATAATAATACTTACTGACAAAGATATAGAGAAACTGGAACCCTCATACATTGCTGACAGGAATGTAAATGGTGCAGCCACTTTGAAAACAGTTTGACAGTTCCTCAAATAATTAAACATCTAGTCACCATATAATCCAGGAATTCTACTCCCGAAACATATGTCCACCACAGATATTTGTACATACAGTAAAACCTCCATAGTTGACCACCTCCCAACATTGACCATCTCTTTAAGTTGACCTAATTTCCATAGACCAGATATGTACCAATCAGTACAGTAAGCCTCATTCCTTATATTGACCAGTTTGTTACAGTCCCTTGGATGATCACCTTACAGAGGTTCTACCATATTGGTTTATAACAGCATTACTCATAATCACCAAAAGGCAAAAACAATCCAAATGTTCATCAACTGGCAAATGCATAAACAATATGAGGTATGTCCATACAATGGTATATTATTTGGCCATAAAAAGGAACAAAGAAAGTACTAATACATGCTGTCTGTGACATACTGTATCCTGAAATCATTATGTTAAAAGGAGGAAGCCAGTCACAAAAGACCATATGCTACATTATTCCATTGAAATGAATAGGGAAATATATAGTGATGGAAAGTAGATTTGTCTACTCTCAATTTATAGGAGGTTTTTTTAGAAAATGAAAAAAATGACTCTAAACTTCATATGGAATAATGGGTGAAAAAAGACAAAGATACTTTTAGAAAGACATTATGTTGGAGGGAATGTCTCTCTCTAAATATCAAAACACATTGTAAAGCTAAAATACTGCAACATAATTACCACAGAAATTTACAGATAGTTGGGAGAAACTCCAAAAGAAGAGTAGGAATAGATTTTTAACAAATGATGTTGGAAAATGACTTTCCCAGAAATTTTCAAGTCAGTAACCTTAATACCACTCTCCCTCATGCTCCCTGACCCTGAGCCATTTAATCAATCATCAAATCTTACTGTCTTCTAAACATCTGTCAAATCTGTCTCCTTATAACACCAACTTAGTCATCAATTATTATTAGCTAGAAATGGCTACCAACATTCTCACCTGTATTACTGTAATAGCTTACTTATTGGGCTTCTGGCATCCACCAAGACCTCCTCTCCAACTCTTCTGCTGCTATAGTGATCTTTTCAGAACATAATTTTGATCATGAGTGATCCAGGTGCTTAACACCTTTAAATGGTTCTCATTACACTAAAGATAAAGACTAAAATTCTTACTATGTTGCAAAGCTTCGCATAGTATATCCTTCCCTACCTCTCCAGCCTCTTGTCACTTTAATCTCCAGCATGCAGCCACTCTGGCTGTCTTTTTTCCTTGAGACAATGTCTCACTTTGTCACCCTTGGTAGGGTGTCATGGCATCATAGCTCACAGCAACCTCAAACTCTTGGGTTCAAGTGGTTCTCTTGCCTCAGCCTCCCAAGTAGCTAAGACTACAGGCTCCTGCCACAATGCCTGGCTATTTTTAGCGACGAGGTCTCACTCTGGCTCAGGCTGGTCTCAAACCTGTGAGCTCAGGCAATCCACCTGCCTCGGCATCCCAGAATGCTAGGATTATAGTGGTAGGAGTCACTGTGTCTGGCTCTGGCCCTCTCTAATGCTTTAAGTGATACCAAACACCCTTCTGCCAAGGAACTTGCAATATCTTTACATTAGGGCATTTATCTCAGTTTGTAGTTAAATATTATTGGTGTGGTTATTTGATTTATGTCTGTCTTTACTCTCTAAACTGTACATTCCACTAGCACAGGGACTGTGTCTGATTTACTAGCATCTGACAAATATTTACTGAACGAATAACTAAATAAGTAAATGAATGAAAAATAAAGCACATTCTCATATTATACTCACTAAAATAAATTACTGATGAAATTCTCAATTTTTTTTTTTTGAGTCAGAGCCTCAAGCTGTCACCCTGGATAGAGTGCTGTAGCATCACAGCTCACAGCAACCTCCAATTCCTCAGCTCAAGCGAGTCTCTTGCTTTCACCTCCCAAGTAGCTGGGACTACAGGTGCCCGCCACAACGCCCGGCCATTTTTTAGTTGCAGCATCATTGTTGTTTGGCGGGCCCAGGCTGGATTCGAACCCCCCAGCTCAGGTGTACGTGGCTGGCGCCTTAGCCCGTTGAGCCACAGGCGCTGAGCCTGAAATTCTAAATTTTAAACATATTAAAAAATCCATTATTTAAAATTACAGATTATTCAGGTAAACTAGTAGAACTCAGGATGTGAACAGACTTTTAAAAATACATATATAGATTCAGGAAGTACAAGTGCAATTTTGTTACATATAAATATAATGAGTAGCTGTGAAGTAACTTGGTTTATAGTGTAACCATCACCCAAATAGTGTACATTGTACCCATGAAGTATTTTTTCAGCCCTCATCCCTCTCCCACCCTCCCACTCACCCACATCTTCAATGTCAAGAGACTCCACTCTCTATGTCCATGTGCACACGTTATTTAGTGCCTGCATATTAGTGAGAACATGCGGAATTTGAGTTTCTAAGTGAACAAATTTTTTAAACAAGTATTTTGGAGGGACTCAGAAAAACTATAAACTCCTTATAATATCAAATAAAAATCTAAGTGTCTATGAATTGAATGTTTGTTATTAAAAATATTGTTTAAGTGCAGTGGCTTATAATTATATCTTTCTGAGGCCCAGCTGGGTGGGGACAGGGATCACTTCAGCTCAAGGTTCAAGACCAGCCTGAGCAAAAGTGAAACCCCTATCTCTACTGTTATAAATTAGCCAGGCACACTGGTAGGAGCCTGCAGTCCCAACTACTCAGAAGGTAGAGACAGGAGGATCACTTCAGCCTACAAGTTTGAGGTTGCTGTGATCTATGATGATGCTACTGCACACTAGTGGGGGTGACAGAGGAAGACTCTATATTCAAAGCAAAACAAAACAGAAAACCTCCATGGTTTTAAGTATATTAGATGATAGGAGAATAAATACCTATTATAGTATTAAAAACTCATTAAAAATATACCATAATACCAATTTTATTATTTGAACATCTGTTAGAAAGAAATACACCAACATGGTATTATCTCTGAAAAATGGGCTTAAAAGTAATTAATTTTCTTCCTTAGTCTTTTTTTTTTAACCAAACTTTTTATAGTTGATCAAGAACAACCAACCTGCTGGGCGCCCCTAGCTCAGAGGTTAGGGTGCTGGCCACGTACACTGAAGCTGGCGGGTTTGGACCTGGCCCCAGCCTGCTAAACAACAATGACAACTGTAACAACAACAACAACAAAATAGCTGGGTGTTGGCGTTGTGGTGGGCTTTGGCGTTGTAGTAGTCCCAGCTACTTGGGAGGCTGAGGCAAGAAAATTGCTTAAGCCCAAGAGTTACTGTGAGTTGTGACACCACAGCACTCTACTAGGGCGAGAAAGTGAGACTCTGTCTCAAAAAAAAAGAACCACCAACCAAAAGATACATATTTTTAATATTTGTTAAAGAATGTCTCTGACATATTGCTAAGTCCAGACAGATCATTTCCTCATACTTTTAAGGAATGGCAATTTTCCATGCTTTATATATTTATAACCTATTCAGAACTTAAAAGTGATTAAAAATTAAATATCTAGTTCATTTTATTAGCCTAATGAAATTGAGACTAAAATACAATTTAAAAATTCTTAAAGTGAAAACTAAACAAAATCCTCAATTAAATTTAAAAAACTTAATTCAATAGCCATTTAAAGGATGCACCATAATAATTATATTCATAACAGAATGGCAAAGATGTGAACCAATTAATATATAATGCATCACATCAATCAGTGAAATTAGAAAACATCTATGATCGGCCCAGCGTAGTGGCTCATGCCTATAATCCTACCATTCTGGAAAGCCAAGGTAGGTAGGCTGAGGGAAGATGACTGCTTGAGTCCAGGAGTTTGAGATTGCTGTGAGATGTGATACCATGGCATTTTACCCAGGGCGATAGAGTGAGACTCAAAATTCAATAAATAAATAAATAAATACCAAAAAAACCAACTAAACAAAAAAAACACATATGATTATCCCAACAGATACCATGGCACTTTACCCAGGGCGACAGAGACTCTGTCTCAAAATAAATACACACATACATACAAAAAAACCAAAGTAACAGGAAAACACAAATGATCATCCCAACAGATGCCCAAAGGTATTCAACATTCATCTCTTGTAAAATATCTCCGAAGGGCAGATAATGGAAATGGGATGGTCTTTTTATTCAATAAATGGTACTTTGAAAACTGAACCATTTGTTAAAATCTATTTAGTATCTCATTTATTGCCTACCAACCCATATACTTTAAAGAGTTAAGAATTAAAAATCAAGCAGTACACATACATGACAAAAAAATATTAAAAAATTTGAAAAGAAAATAAGGATAAATTAAGTTATAATATTCACATATATAGACCAAAGATCCATCATTTCTTGAATTAATGATCAAATATAAATTCAAAATGAAAAATTTGTCCTAGTGGCATGAGCAGAACTTTATAAGTAACAAATCAAAGATTTCTTCATTTGTCCCTTACTTTATATACACTGTATATTAACATATTCTTAATATATTTTACTTTTAAAAAAAAAAATACTACAACCTCTGTAAGTTGACCACCTAAGGGATTGTAAAAACCTGATCAACATATGGAGGTGATTGACATGAGGAATTAGGCCTACTGTACCAATACGTGTATGTGGTGCACATCTGGTCTATGAAAATTAGGTCAACTTAAGGAGATGGTCAATGTAAGGAGGTGTCAGCTATGAAGGTGCCACTGTATATATCCATTCCTCTAACTACTCTTGTAGTTTCAGCAGCAATCTGGTGCTTGGCTAGACACTCTATAAATGTTTGTTGACTGAATGCCCTCCCCAACATTCATATTTCAATTAAGAATTTCTAGTTTTTATTTCCCTGTTACATACTATCAGGGCAAGAAATAGCCATAGCTTGGAATAAAATCTAAATATAAAACTCATGGTCTATATATTGACATAGGTCTTATTGACATTATACTTTCTGGCAAATGCTTTTTTGTGAACAAGACAGTGATACTATCTGTACCAAATCTATTTTAATGTGAATTAACTATATAGTCAGTCACTAGACCACTATTTCTCAAATTATTTCATAGAACATTAGTTTTGCAAAATGATCCAGGAATAAAAAATTATTTGTTCATATTCCTCTCTTAAATATTTACCATGCACATCAACATATTAAAGGTTCTGAAAAGTTCTTCAATAAAAGAAAATCTGTTCACTCTAGCCTGGGTGACAGAGTGAGACTCTCTCTCTCTCAAAAAAAAGAGTAAAAGACATCTGTTAAATTTTGCTTAACCCAACAGTTTTGATTATGATATATTTTTATCATACAATCTCTATTAAAATCCTGTGGAAATGCTTTTCTGTGGAAAACCACATTACTTTATTTCAAATTGAACTGATAATTATTCAGACATTTTGGACATGGAGTGAATAGACACTGTTTAAAGTTGTTTTCTAACTAAACCAAATAGGCCCATATGGTTAAAATAGTCCCACCTTCTTTGAGTTACATATTCTTTGAGCTTATATTCTGTGAGTTTTTGTTATACAAGTAAGTTTATGTCTTCTAAGTTAACACATTTAACCTTTAAGGTTTAAAAAAAGTAATTTATGAAAATATAAGTAATTTATTCGAGTAAAATCAATCAGATTTTTTTTTTTTTAGAGACAGAATCTCACTTTGTTGCCCTGGGTAGAGTGCCATGGCGTCACAGCTCACAGCAACCTCCAGCTCTTGGACTTAAGCAATTCTCTTGCCTCAGACTCCCGAGTAGCTGGGACTACAGGGGCCCGCCACAACGCCCGGCTATTTTTTGTTGCAGTTTGGCCAGGGCTGGGTTCGAACCCGCCACCCTGGGTATATGGGGCTGGCAACCTACTCACTGAGCCATAGGCGCTGCCCCAATCAATCAGATGTTTTCAAATGTGAACTGGTAGGATGTATACAGAAGAAATATAATATGGCAATAGGTCAATTTTTAGCCTATTTTCATAAAATAGAAGCATATACCTTAAAATATATATTTTTTATATTTTGCCTTTGCTATTAATTTGAAATGTCGTTTCTATGTCAAATACAGAATTTCATCAGACATAAACCTTGAAAATTTAGATTTAGGTTTAAATAAGTAATTGATAGGATGTGGGATAATAATCAAGAGTCTTAGTGCTTAATCAGAAATCTACATGTGCTAGAAGAACAGACTTCCTATATAATTATAACATTATTAAGTTATAATATTTTAATTTATGTTTACTTTCTTCTTTTTCACTTATCTACATGTTGTAACTTTTCTACTACATATAGCAAATACAAACCATTAATAATAACAGAAAAAAATTACAATTTTCATTTTTAAAAAATTATTTATGGAGAAAGCAAAATAGAAAGGTTGCAGGCTTAGCGCTTGTGGCTCAAACAGCTAAGGCGCCAGCTGCATAATGCCAGAGCTGGTGGGTTTGAATCCAGCCAGGGGTCTGCCAAACAACAACAACAACAACCAAAAATAGCCCGGTGCTGTGGCGGGTGCCAGTCCCAGCTACTTGGGAAGCTAAGGCAAGAAAACTGCTTAAGCCCAGGAGTTAGAGGTTGCTGTGAGCTGTGATGCCACAGCATTCTCCCCAGGGCGACAGCTTGAGGCTCTGTCTCAAATAAAACAAAACAAAACAAAAAAAGAAAGGTTGCAAACATTTGAGGCAAAAAGAGCAACAATGGTACGGACTAAATTGTGAAAAAGGCAGTTTATCTCCAGCACTCTCCTTTTATCCATCCTATCCATTCTTTCATCCTCTAGTTAATCCATGCCCTAGTGCCTAACCAAACTAATCAGCCCTACTCCTTCTTGCCGCCACCATCTGTTTAGCTCCTTAAGAGTAAAATATTCAGTACTCTTACCCTTCAGTCTAACACTCCTTCTTCTGCTACCTCCTCATTGATAAATGAAATTCAATCCCTTACAAGCAGAATTAAAATTCCTTTCAATTATTTTAGTACCCCTCAAAAAAAGAAGCCAATACAGACAAGAGTAAAACATAGATTGACATAAGTCTTCTCTCTCTCTCTCACATACACACATACACACACACACTCAATAGACTATGCAACATCATCTGGATAAAAGGAAAGAAAGATCTTAACTAAAACAGTGTCATTGCTCTTAATCACCTTTGATGAAAATTACACTAGTTCCCCAGTGAGAAGTAATTAGGATTAACATCAAAACCATACTCAGCCAAACTTTCAGCATGTTGAAAAAACAAAAAACAAAAACCACACTCTAATCATTTGTATTTTGTAAATTTATAGATACATATATTAGGTTTTTTTTATCATGGAGTTTAGTCACTCTCAATTAAAGCAATATTTCAAAGGCTAACGTTAAAAGTGCTGCTTTTAGGCACTGCTAAAGATGGGGTAAAAATCTAAAGATTGTGATATTCAGGGATGGCCCATTGCACAGTTATTTGGACAGATCTTTCCTCATTACTTCTGGATTAGACACTTTACTTTTACTAGAAGTTGGGCCACCTGAAAGTATCAGATGAAAATACTGAACAGAAGACTTGAAAATGTTGCCTTTGTATTTGGAGATACTTGGTGGCAGTGCACATACTAGTTAAGAATGGCTTGGCACTCATAGTTCAGTGGGCACCGGCCACATGCACTGGGGCTGGTGGATTGGAACTCAGCCAGGGCCTGCTAAAACAACGACAACAATAACAAAAAATAGCCATGGCACTGTGGTGGGTGCCCATAGTCCCAGCTACTAGGGAGGCTGAGGCAAGAGAATCACTTAAGCCCAAGAGCTTGAGGTTTCTGTGAGCTGTGACTCCACGACACTCTACTGAGGGTGACATAGTGATACTCAAAAAGAAAAGAATCTGAATGTAGCATTTCCCATGAAGGCAAGTCACTTAAGTCTCTAAACCCCACTTCCTTCATCTTAGGAATTATTTTGCAGCTAACTTGTATGATTAAGGGTAAGAAATTAAATGAGGTAACACTTGTAAAGTTTTGACACAGTGCCTGAAACATAATCAGTTTTAAATAAATGTTTATTATTACTGGGAAATTTAAGTTTGGAATCTGATAGAGGCAAATTACTCAAAGTAATCCAGTACACAGACTTTTAAAATACTATCTACCTCATAGAGTTTGTATAACTATTTTTCAGTGATAAATAACATTTTTAAAAATCCTTAGATACCACTTGAGAATTTAAAATATGTTCCCCATCTTTAATTTCTCCCCTCCTCCAAAAAATAAAGATTCCCAAGTTAACTTTTCACAAATTTTTCTGAAACTCTCCATGTTACTGTAATTAGAAATCAAGAAACATCCCTGGCTTTGTTAAGAAATGAATATGCCATGACTAACTTGTTTTAAGATTGTACCTATTTCACTTATGAATAAGCTACGTGAAAATAATTAGCACAAGTCACAAAGAATTTATGGGAAAAGCACAAACAGGCTATGCAAGTTCTAATTTAATGTCACAAAAAAATTAAAATCCCAGCCCTACATGCCTATTTACACCCAAGTTGTCACAGAAATAGTATATATAACATTGTTGGTCATTGCTTATTTGTGGTAGAAAAAATAATTCTAATATTCTTAAGACCTTAGCTAGTTTAAGACAAAGAATTTTAAGAATTCTTTTCCCATCTTCAAGTCTGCCTTGGTTAAAAGCACTCACTACTGTCACAGTGAGAGAGCAGACTGACTCCCAATACCTGCATGTTCATTTTGTTTCTCTCACAAACTAGTAAGGTGACCGTTTTAAGTTAATCTTTCTGGTTAAATTGTTTCAACTGAAATGGAAGATGACTTGAGTAACCCTGAAGCCCTTTACCCAAGAGGCAGCGTGGACTGTGGAGAAAGCCTGGCCGAGCCACATCTGGGGTCACATCCTTACTCTCTCCTAGTTCGTATCTTTAAGTAAACTAATTTCCTCAATAAAATTTCATTCAGCTTTCCCGTGAAAAGTAAATGAGATGAGGCATGTAAAGCACTTCTTCCAGTCGTAACTACATTTCTCTCATTCCTTGCGGAAACCTCAGCTTTCTCTCTGGAACTGACTTCAACTCTAATGACCAAAAATCTGGGCTCGTTGATTTGATTTTATTTTCCTGATTATTTAAAACATTTAAAGCGTTAAAAAATAAAACTTACATTTAATTTAATAAAGTGACGCTTGAAAATAATACGTTTACGTGAAACCAGGGCTGTCCTGGTAAATCCAAGCCCTGTGGTTTTCCTCCTCCTATTGTCCACAGCCACCTCGCCAGGAGTCTAACGATTTGCGGCACAAACTCAAAGGCGGGTTCTATTTATCCTATCTGAGCACATCCCACCTGCCTTCCCAGCCCCGACCTTCCGTCCCTCTCAGGGACGAGGTCCAGAACTAAGCATTTCTATCAACTGTGATAGTTTGGGGAAAATTTCGTAAAGAAGGACAGAACGAGTGCTTATATTTCTGGAAGGTGATCTACTAATAGGAACTTACTGTTGTTACAGAATTATTTTCCTTCTTATTCAGGAGGCGGGGAAAACTGCGACGGCTCTTACCTGAGCGGGAAGCCCCGGATTAAACCATTCTTCCTGGAGCGTTGGTATTGGGAGAGACAGGGGATTTCAACTTCAGAATTTTACCTCAGATTCGCTTAAATTATTGCACGCGTTTGTTTATTATAATTTGTCTTACTCATTACATTGGCGGTAGTGACGTTTCTTTGTTAAGTATGGAGCTAAGTAAGTTATATCTAAAATAGTCCCTCCCACACAGCTCGGGGAGAATGGAACAGCCCACCGGCGGTCCCCGAGGCTCCTGACAGCTCACTCCGAGGCGAGCGGCGCTGGAAGCCGCCGTGTGCGTGCGGCTGGGGACCGAGAGCTGGGGGCTGTAAATTACAGCAAAGCGAAGACAATATTCGTACTTACAGGGTTCGCTCATCGTAATGGAGATTTTTAGAAACGCATCTAAAAGGAGGGAAGATATTTTAAAAACCGTATTGATCTTAAGATGCTAAACTACAAGGAACCGGTTTTATTTTTACTTTTCACGTAACTGAAGATATATACTAAGTGGATTTCAGTGAATGCTTTTCTTAAAGTAAAGCACTAAATGTAAAGATTGTGAAAAATAAGATGTGAAATGTAGTTTTTCAACGAGAATAGCTTGATAAGTTGTCTGATTTTAATTATAACCCTTGATCATTGTTTAAAACAAAACAATAATACACAAAGGCAAAAAAGAAGAAAGTAAAGTCACTTGAAATCTCTCCACTCGGGTATCAGCACTAAAGTTCTGCTAAACAATTTTCTAGCTATCTTATAAAGCATAAAAACACATACACACAGGTACATAGAAATTTGCATACCTGGAACATTCTATATACATCTTGTACACTGTATTGTGATGAAACAATATGCTATGTACATTTTCTTATGTCATTGAATATAGGTCTACGGTATTTTTTGTATGACTAGGCAGTAAGGTTGAACAGTAAGCTATTTAAACAATCTCTGTTAAAGGATAATTAGATTATTTACAATTTATTTAAGAGCATATAGGAGGCATTACAGAGAATATCCTTGCCTATAGATCTTTGAATGCCTGTAAGGTTATCTGCTAAGGATAAATTTCTACAAGCATAATTACTGGATTTTAAAAAAAATGTGTCTACTGTATTTAAAAATTTGGTACATATTTTCAAAGTGCTCTCCAGAAACACAGTGTCAATTTACAGTCCCACCTACTACAAGAGAATCTTTGTTGCTGAAATATCATAAATCGTTTTCAGCTTTGAACAACCAAAAGGTTTTTATTTCTTTGTTTTTAAATTTCCTTTAGTATTAAGTATTGAGTATCTTTTTCTATACTTATTGTTCATTTGTATTTCATCTTCTGACTTCCTTCATGTCATTTATATACTTTTCCATTGTGGTAGCCATTTATCTCAATTATTTGTAAGAACAATTTGTATGTTATGAATACTAATCCTTTTTTATATAAACAAACCTGATAATTAATAACGTTATTATTAACACACATGTTTTCTCAATTTATTTGCCATTTAATTTTTCTTATTTGAGATATATATTGAGATATATATTTGTTCAAATTTTTCAAATCTGTATATTTTTACAATACTTACCACTTAATTATGGAATTGTATTTTAAAGTACAAGAGTACAAAGAATTATAAAGTAGATGCCTTTTCTCAGGTTGTCATATCCATCAACAGGTCATAGTATTTCATTTGATCAACTTACTGTCTGCCCTCTGAAAAGCGGTCTTACAAAGTCTATCCACTATAATTTCATTATAGTATCACACCTAGCAATACTCTAATCAGAAAATAACCCTAACTCAACCCTAAACTAAGCTCACATACAATGAGACAATTCATTTTCCCAGTATTCCGTGTTCTTAGATACCTAGAACTCTCAGGGAGATTCTAGCTTGCTGGCTAAAGGCATCTCACTGTGAAGCCTCCCACACCAAAAAATCATACCAGGCTTTAGACTCTTTCCTGATAAATAAGTACTCATTATATTATAATAGCCATTACTAGACAAGTGACTTGTTACCTTAGAATGTTAATAGTCACCTATTAGCTGCCACTGTTTTAGGTAAAACCTCCATGAACACTGTTTTATGAGCTTTTTCTTTCTTTTACGTTGCGTTTGAAAAATTTTCAAAAGTGAGATTATTGAATCAAAGAATATAAGCATTTATATAACTCTTATTACCTATTACCATGTTGTTCTCCAGACAGGAAATACTACTAACATTGATTCCATATCAATTTCATTTCAACCTCTTTCATGTTGAGTGTTTTTAATAATTATTCCTAGCTCGGCGCCTGTGGCTCAACGGGCTAAGGCACCAGCCACGTACACATGAGCTCGTGGGTTCGAATCCAGCCCAGGCCCGCCAAACAACAATGGTGGCTGCAACCAAAAACTGGCTGGGCATTGTGGCGGGCGCCTGTGGTCCCAGCTGCTTGGGAGGCAGAGGCAGGAGACTCGCTTGAGCCCAGGAATTGGAGGTTGCTGTGAGCTGTGATGACACAGCACTCTACCCAGGGTGACAGCCTGAGGCTCTGTCTCAAAAAAAATAAAATAAAATAAAATAATAATAATTCCTGTTAGTTTGCTAAGCATAATAGAGAAGTTTATTATAGTTTTAATACATATTTTTTGATTTTTCCACATGCCTTATGTTGCCAGGGGTGTATTATGTGTTAATTCTTAAAAATTAATCATGATAAAAATTACTGCATATTTTTAGATATTTTTAAAAGGTACAAAAAAATGGAGTAATCCAATTTTTTTAAATAAAGAAAATATACCTTTTTGAGCAGAAATACAAATAAAAATACAAAATAATACATTCTGTCCTAGATCCCTAGATTCAC
Organism: Arctocebus calabarensis; assembly: GCA_963573935.1. Classification (NCBI taxonomy): domain Eukaryota; kingdom Metazoa; phylum Chordata; class Mammalia; order Primates; family Lorisidae; genus Arctocebus; species Arctocebus calabarensis. The sequence goes on from CAUYON010167911.1 coordinate 12,918, forward strand.
TTTCCATTCATCTTTGAAGGCATTTCACATGTAATCAAATTTAGAATTATACCTAAGAAATATTTATTTTCCATATGGCAGCTAGAATGATCTTTTAAAAATACAAACTTAATGCTGCTTACATAGAAGTCCCAAATCCTTAGCATTGCTATTTATTTAGTCCTTCCAAGAATACAATGTTTATCTGCTTCTCCAGCGATAACCCAGCATGCGACCCTTACTCTTACTGTTGGCCTTCTCTTAGTTCAGGAAATCTCTTAAATACTCACTATGCTGTTGCCTCTGCATAAAAGCTTTTCCTGTACCCACTTCCCCAGTAGGTCTTCATACTTTAGGGTGTCTTGGACTGTCATGTAGTTTGAAATAGGTAGTCAGGGAAGAATTTCTAAAAAATGCCAATTACATAAAAATCATGTTAAGAAAAATAATACAGAATTACATGGTAGGGTCTCTCCAAAGAACCTCATGCAAATCAGAAGTCCTGAAACTTAAGTCCCTCTGAGTATAATACTACCCCTTACCTCTATAACAGGTCATGAGGATCAAAAGAGATAAAATATCTGGAAATAGGGTGGTGCCTGTGGCTCAAAGGAGTAGGGCGCTGGCCCCATGTGCCAGAGGTGGTGGGTTCAAACCCAGCACTTGCAAAAAAAAAAACAAAAAAAATCTTGAAATAGATTGATATTTAAAGCAGTACCCAGTTACTATTTTTCTTTATATTTTGTTTGTTGTAGGGAAAACTATAAAAAAAGGTTTAATATCAATCAATCGACAGGTATTACTTAAATTGACAAACAAACCTAATCCTTTGTTCATTCAGTTTATGAACTTTATGGGTTGTTAGTGTAGAGGACTGGACACCATGCTTGCAAAGGACTGTTACTGATTTTTATAATATTAAAAGGAAACGCTGAGAACAGGACAGTCTCCTGGCAAGCCTAGAGATGTTTCCTGACTTGGGGGCAATCCCCCAAATAACTCAGTGTTCCGGAATGAGATAAGGTCGGCCACTCACTAGTAAGCATGTGTTAAACATCAATGCTTAGTAGTTCTTCATGAGGGTTGTGGGGAAAGAACACGTGAGGAGAGCACGTGGCCATCCTTACGCCTGTAGCCCTCATATATGATTACCTGAACTCTCCACACCTGTTTATGTCAATTACCTGAACTTTCCACACTTGTTATGTATAACCTTAATAAATAGCCATTGTGGAGGGGGCTCAGGGCTACCCTGCAACTAAGGTTAGCCTGCCTCCCGCAAGCTTGTACTTCTAATCCATGTCACACCTGGTTCCTTCCTGCGGCGACTGAGACCAGGCAATAGGGGTCCCGACATGTTAGACTAGCCAGTTGGCTAACACTAAATTGGTCCCAGCAATACATTTTTCTTGCATTAATACATTTTTCCTCAAAGTTAGTAATTGCATTTAAAAACACATCTTTTAAAGGACTATAGCATCCTCCAATAAAAACTGTTAAATGCTTATATGGGAGGAGAAGGATCAGAAAGACTAATTTCCTGGTCATTAATAGGTAATGATTAGTTGTTAGATACTCACTAGCGCCTATACTTGTTAAAAGAGATTCAGTTGATCAGTGATGGAGAAGGGCTTGAAGGGAAATAGGGTGAGCAGAAAGCAGGAGGATATAGGTATTTTGGAGAGCAGATGGAAGAAGGATGAAGGTAAACTCCTTCTAATCCACAGTTTGTCGATGAACTAGCCTGGCACCAAAGATTATGATAATAAGCATCATTTTTCTATACTTTTGTAAAATATTTTTATTATTTTACTTTTCAGTTGTTTTCATTATAGACAAATGGAAGTTTATTCTTACCGCTTTGTAGTTCAAAGTAAAATAAATCTCTAATGGACGTTCATCTTAAGAATCTATCAATATCTAAGATAAATATACACTATACTTGTGATTCTAGAAATTTTGAAATATTTCTTGTAGGTATTCACTTATTTACTTAATGAATATTTATTGAACACCTAACAAATACTTAGCTGAGGAACCATTTCAGCCTGTCTCTGGAGATAGCATTTGAAGAGAGAGAAGCATGAAATGAGGAGTGAGCCATGTGAATGTCTGGGGAACAATTTCTCAAACAGAGGGCAATCATGGGTAAACGCTAAGGTGGGGAGGAGTTTTGCATGTTTTAGGAGGAGCAAGAAGGCTGTTTTGTTTTTGGAAAGATGGAGTTTCTAAAAGAGTGAACCAAATGACAAATCCCTGTTCTCCTGAAACTTACATCATACCAGGGGGAGAGGATAAATACAATGAATAAACCATAAGTGTTATGAAGGAAAGAGCAGGTTAGAAGGAGGAGGCGAGGGAAATGAGTGCTATTTTAGATAGGGAGGCGAAAGAAGGCTCTTTAGAGGAGACAGCATTTGAGTGGAACTCTCGATGAAAGGAAGGAGAAGGAGAATGAAAGGAAGGAGAATTGAGCCATGCAAATATCTGGAGAAGCATGTCATAGACAGAATACTTGACTAGTTGCCTAGAGAATTAAAAGTAGAAGAATCAGTCTGTCTCCTCAACAACATATAAGTAAAGGGCAAGCAGTGGCACACTATAGAATGCAAATACAAGTGTTGGTAACAAATAGCAAAGTAGGAGAAACTCCATATGGCAAATCAAAAAAATTCCCTAATAGATAATACCAATAATGAGTGCTATGCATTCAAACTTGCCAAGATCTTGCAGCTCTTAGTAAATGAGAACAATTATGAAAAGATGACATTTTTGATAATAAAGTAAGAAGCATACATGTCTTGGATCAGGTTGGCAGTGAAGTTTAGAGGGTTTTTGCAAGTTAGCATAAAGAGGCTCAAACTTAGAGCACAGATGCCAGGGAATTTGTTGATTTGTTGATTTGAAAAATACTTGGAAGGAATTTTATTTAGACTAGAATTCATTTTTTCTTTATCATTATTTCAGTCTCATTCCCTTGGATCACAAATAAAAGGAGATGAAGGAAAACTTGAAGGGCAAGGCAGCTTTTTATTCATTTACTGGATGTTTATTGAATACTATATGTGCCAGGCATCTAAAGGGCACCATAGACTATGATAAGATTTTGCAGTGCGCAATCAATATAACTGTGTGTGATGACTCAGCAATAAAGATGTAACTGTTAATTGCTTTCTATTCTTCTGAGGCTTAAATGTGGGTAAAGGGTACGGAGACTAATAATAAATAAGGCAGTGATAAGTGTTATGAAGAAAATAAAACAGAACAAAAGAGAATGATGGAGGCAATCTCAGAAAGTAATTAAAGAAAGCCTCTTTAAAGAAAAGAGGCAACTAGGGTGATGTCTGTGGCTCAAAGGAGTAGGGTGCTGGCCCATATGCTGGAGGTGGCAGATTCAAAACCCAGCCCTGGCCAAAAACTGCAAAAAAAAAAACCCCAAAACATGTAGGCATCCATAAGAATATAAATCTTAAAAAAAAAAAAGAAAGAAAAAAGAAAAGAGGCAACTAACAAAGATTTGAGAGATGAGTAGTCCAGGTAGTGGAAAAAGGAAGAGCAAAGTTTCTGTATGGGAATGATTACACCATTCATTGCAGTTTGTCAGTTGTATAATGAGTAAGTGGCAGACGATGAGGTGGTAGAGTTAGGCAGGGGCTACATTAGGTAATTTATGGTTAGAGATCTGGATTTTATTATAAAAGAAATAGTAAATCTTTATAATATAATATTATTAAGAGTAATGGGTTTCATGCTAGAGTGAAGATTTGGGTGAATAAAAATTCTACCAGATGGGCAAGAGAATCTCTTAAGCCCAGGATTTTGAGGTTGCTGTGAGCTGTGATGCTGCGGTGCTCTGATGAGGGCCACATAGTGAGACTATCTCAAAGGAAAAGAAAAGGAAAGGAAAGGAAAGAAAAGAAAAGAGAAATTAAGCATCAATGATCAGTGCCTTTTTCTTAGTAAATAACTATTTTATTTATTTATTTATTTAGACAGTCTCACTCTGCCGCCCTGGATATAGTGTTGTGGTGTCATAGCTCACAGCAACCTCAAATTCTTCGGCTCAAACAATCCCCTGGCCTCAGCCTCCTGAATAGCTGGGACTACAGGCTCCCTTATCTATGTCTAGCTAGCTTTTCTATTTTTAGTAAAGATGGGTTCTTGCTCTTATTCAGGCTGGTCACAAACCCTACCCACCTCTGCCTCCCACAGTGCTAGGATTACAGGCATGAGCCACCAACTGTGCCTCGGACCAACTTCTTTCTTTCTTTTTTTTTTTTGAAACAAACTCTCACTATGCTGCCTTGGTGGAGTGCCGTGGGGTCACAGCTCATAGCGACCTCCAGCTCTTGGGTTTGGGTGATTCTTTTGCCTCAGCCTCCCCACTAGCTGGAACTACAGGCACCGGTCACAACGCCTGGCTATTTTTTTTGTTGAGGTTATCATCTTTGTTGTTTGGCTTGGCCCGGGCCATGTTCAAACCCTCCGGCCTTAGTGTATGTGGCTGGCGTTGTAATCACTGTGCTACAGGTGCTGAGCCAACTTCTTTATTTCTTAAAAGCAAGATGAGTTAGGGCTCAAATACAACTTGAACTTTACCTTAGCAATGTAAACAATGTAACCAAAATATTTGTACCCTCATATTGATCTGAAATAAAAAAAAAAAGAAAAAAAAAATTCTACCAGAAGTTTTTTGACTTTGAATAAGCGTGGCTAGAAATACTGAAGCCAAGAAGAAGCTGTGAACAAATTATTATTCCCAGGTTAAGCCATGGAAGACTCAGGATTAATCAGATGTAATAATGATTTGATAGTGTGGAAGACTAATAAACAAGTATCTAGTTATGTTTTTATTTCTCTTAATTTTTCAGTAATTAAAAAATGTTTAAGAGCATCTTTATTATTTTGGGTCTCTTATAATTTTAGTAACCATAATCACATACAGTAGAACTTCTATAAATTGACCACCCAAGGGACAGTAACAAACTGGTCAACATATGGAGGTGATCAACATAAGGAACTAGGCCTACTCTTCTGATACATACATGTAATGCATTCCTAATCTATGAAAATCAGCTCAATTTACAAAAGTCGTCAACTATGGAGATTCTACGGTAATTATTACCAGAGTTCTCTGTTTCTCTAACTTCCTCTTCTATGTGTGCAAACCTAATTCTGCCCTACCACACCCCCTTCCCCACTTCCTTCACTTCAGGAGGAAGTGTAGAAGAGTGTGAACTGCATGCCTTTCCATTAGGAGGGGCCTCTTGCCTTAACATCTTATGTCCCAGACCAACAAAAATATGAGATATATATGTTAGTTAACATTTTCTAGTAGCCCTATTAAAAAAGTAAAAAGAAAAACAGGTGCAATGAATTTAAACAATATATTTTATTTAGCACATTATATCTAAAATGTCATTATTTCTACATGCAATCAAAATTTTAAAATTTTACAGAGGTATTTTCTATTCCTGTTTTTCTAAATCCAGTGTATGCTTTACACTTATGGCACATTCAGACCAGACACATTTCAAATGTTCACTAGCCACATGTGGCTAGAGATAGGGCAGCCCTAGATCCTACCCCCATTGACATTTGAGGCCTGGTAATTCTGATCTACCTTGGCTCAGTGCCTGTGGCTCAAGCAGCTAAAGTGCCAGCCACGTGCATCTGAGCTGGCAGGTTCGAATCCAGCCGGGGCCTGCCAAACAACAATGACAGCTGCAACCAAAAAATGGCCAGGCGTTGTGGTGGATACCTGTAGTCCCAGCTACTTTGGAGGCAGAGGCAAGAGACTTGCTTGAACCCAGGAATTGGAGGTTGCTATGAGCTGTGATGCTATGGCACTCTACCCAGGGTGACAGCTTGAGGCTCTGTCTCAAAAAAAAAAAAAAAAAATTCTGATCTACCTTGTGTAGTGACTGTGCCATGAGTATATTGTCTTGACTCTGATGTAATTTTCTATTTCTAGACCACATTCACTTTGTACATTTAGCTGCTGATTTGCTGATTCCAGAAATAGACCCCTTGCTTGGCTCTTTTAATACCTGCTCCTGGTCCAAAGTACTGCTGCCTTGTCCCCTTCCTTTCAGAGGGGACAAGACAGCCGCTGAAGTTTGCCCTGAGAACTCAGAGGGGAGTCCAGACATTCCTCTTTGCTGGAGCAAACCAGCTTCCTGGGGATGAAGGGCAGATCATAATGGTAGGAGTCCAGGGCAAGCCAGACGTGTGCCTCGGAGGGCTACACTTTATTCTCCTTGGAGAGCAGGGATGAGGGAAACATTAATTTAAGGCTGAAGACCAGCAGATTTTGCTTATTGAAAAAGAAGAACATGGCTTGGCGCCTGTGGCTCGATGGGCTAAGGCGCCAGCCACATACACCTGAGCTGGCGCGGGTTCAAATCCAGCCCTGGCCACCAAACAACAATGACGGCTGCAACCAAAAAATGGCCGGGCGTTGTGGCGGGCACCTGTAGTCCCAACTATTTGGGAGGCGGAGGCAAGAGACTCGCTTGAGGCTAGGAATTGGAGGTTGCTGTGACCTGTGATGCCACAGCACTCTATCCAGGGTGACAGCTTGAGGCTCTGTCTCAAAAAAAAAAAAAAGAAAGAAAGAAACAAAAAGAAGAACGTGACTCAGTACTCAGGAGGCATTCCTGGCTTAGGGAATGCCAACTCATCCCAACCAAGGGAGGAGAACGCCTCTCTAGAATGACCCTTTCTTTTCTACTGGCCAATTATCCATGCTTCAAAACCCACTCAAATATGCCCTTCTCTGCCAAACATTTTCTCACATTATAGTTAGAATTAATTTATTTTTTCCCCTGTGTTTCCTGAGCACTTTTGAAAATAATGTCTTTGTTATACTAATTTATTATCTTGTATCATAATCAGACTTGCTGGTGTGACCTCCCAATAGGCTCCTTGAGGTCAAAGCTATGTCTTTAAAAAATAAATAAATAAAAAATAAAGTAGTGCTGCTACATATTTGGCATGACATTAAGTAATTTAGGCTTTTCTGCATTAGAAGAGAGTTCTATTATAGAAAACATGTCATTGAATGGAAGAACATGCTGAATTCTCTGTGGCTCCTTTAAATTTACCTGTGGGGAGCTTAAGTATTTGGAATACAAGATTATTATCTGGTTCCGAGATCTACTCATGGCTACTTACCCTTGCTGACACAGTACTAGAAGACAATTGGTTTTGAATAACAGAAGCTAAATATTACTTTGGTCTTTCTTTTAAAATTTTTTTTTCATTGAAACTTCCCAATGTCTCCCCCAAACCAACAGATTTAATGTTTAAGTAGATTGGGGCCAATGTCATTTTCTCACAAAGGTGGTGGGGGGAAGCACATTAATAATTTTCAAAATAACCTGGATGAAAGTGGAACACATTATTCTTAGTAAAACATCACAAGAATGGAGAAGCATGAATCCTATGTACTCAATTTTGATATGAGGACAATTAATGACTCAATGGGGGTGGGGGAAAGAGAGAGCAGAGAGAGAAAGAATGAGGGAGGGGTGGGGAAAGGAAGAGCAGAGACAGGGAAGGAGCGAGGGGGTGGGATCTTGGCGCATGCCACACCCTTTGGGGGCAAAACGTGATTGTAAGCAGAACTTTACCTAACAAATGCAATCAGTGTAACCTGGTTTCTTATACCCTCAATGAATCCCCAACAATAAAATAATAATAATAATAATAATAATAATAATAATAATTTTCAAAATATAGATAAACCTCTTCCTCACAGTTGGAAACCTCAATACTCAATTTTAACTTTTCTTTTACTCTTTAGAGCAAAATACTGTGGTTGTGTCTGTCACAGGCCATATTCTGCCTTGAAGATGTATTTTGTTGGCTCATTTAGTGCTCAAAATTTTCTTAAGCCAACATGTAGAAACTGGGAGCTTTCCTGTGAACATTGTGCTTTCTTAGCTTTCTATAAAAATTGGAAGACTCATACACACTGAGCTGTCCTTCTGCATAGTACCTTTGGTTGAGCTGGACTATAACGGCCATACCCTTTCTAATTTGGTATAGCAAATTACCCCCGGCTCATTTCTTTCATATAATAGCTATGTCTATTCTTATCTGGACACTTGAGTTTGCTACCTCCATGCATCATCATACCTTTCTGTGCTTTGTCTTCTACTGATCTCTAGGGAATGGGAGGTCTCTTATTTTTGAGATACCTTCTTTTGAGTTCCCAAGTCTTCTGAAAATTCAGGTGGGAATAACAGTGGAGGTAAGTTGATACAAGTATTCAGGTGTACATTCAGTCTTAAGTGAAACTCAGCCAAATTCTTTGGTGGCCATCAGTTTTAGGGGAATTTCTGGCCAGTGAATTAGGAAACTTTTTCCTCACTAGATATTGGAAATAATATTCTATTTTATAGGCCAGTGAGTAAAAATTTCAGATATCATTCAGAAATATTTTTCTTCAAAGCCTCTTTATTCTCTACTCAAAATATTGATAAACAATGAAATGTTACTCATACTAGTTACTCAACCCTCTGCTGGTGAAGTCTTTTTCCTTAACTCTTGAATTATTTCAAAGATCCAAACAGGAATTAGAGATCTTATTCCCACTATTTTATGCAGCCATCTTTCTTGGGGATGGCAGGAAAAAAATAAAAGAGGCTTGTCTGGGGGTGGAACACAACATTCACAAACTGGTCATTGCTTCCTTCCCTTAAGGGAAGCCTCTTTCTTTAATACTCAAGGTGATGGACAATGATGATCTCTATTAATTTCATTAATATGATTAATTTTTTTTAATTGTTGGGGATTCGTTGAGAGTACAAGAAACCATGTTACACTGATTGCATTTGTTGGGTAAAATCCCTCTTACAATGGTGTTTTGCCCACAAAAGGTGTGGCACACACCAAGACCCCACCCCCCTCGCTCCTTCCCTCTCTCTGCTCTCTCCTTCCCTTACCCCCACCATGTCATTAGTTGTCATTAATTGTCCTCGTCACAAAATAGAGTACATGGGACTCATGCTTCTCTATTCTTGTGATGCTTTACTAAGAATAAAGTGTTCTACTTCCATTCAGGTTAATACAAAGGCTGTAAAGTCTCCATTTTTTAATGGCTGAATAGTATTCCATAGTGTACATGTACCACAGTTTGTTAATCCATTCCTGGGTTGGTGGGCATTTAGGCTGCTTTCACATTTTGGTGATTGTAAATTGAGCTGCAATAAACAGTCTAGTGCAAGTGTCCTTATCATACAAGGACTTTTTTTCCTTCTGGGTAGATGCCCAAAAATGGGATTGCAGGATCAAATGGGAGGTGTAGCTTGAGTTCTTTGAGAGTTCTCCATCCTTCCTTCCAAAAAGGTTGTATCAGTTTGCAGTCCCACCAGCAGTGTAAAAGTGTTCCCTTCTCTCCACATCCACGCCAGCATCTGCAGTTTTGAGATTTTGTGATTTGGGCCATTCTACTGGAGTTAGATGGTATCTCAGGGTGGTTTTGATTTGCATTTCTCTAATCATTAGGGATGATGAGCATTTTTTCATATATGTGTTAGCCATTCGTCTGTCTTCTTTAGAGAAGGTTCTATTCATGTCTCTTGCCCATTGATATATGGGACTGTTGGCATTTTTCATGTGGATTAATTTGAGTTCTCTGTAGATCCTAGTTATCAAGCTTTGGTCTGATTCAAAATATGCAAATATCCTTTCCCATTGGGTAGGTTGTACTTTGGTTGTTGTCTCCTTAGCTGTACAGAAGCTTTTGAGTTTAATTAAGTCCCTTTGTTTATTTTTGTTGTTGTTGCAATTGCCAAGGCAGTCTTCTTCATGAAGTTTTTCCCCAGGCCAGTACCTTCCAGTGTCGTTCTTATGCTTTCTTTGAGGATTTGTATTGTTTCATGCCTTAAATTTAAGTCCTTTATCCATCTTCAATCAATTTTTGTGAGTGGAGGAAGGTGTGGGTCCAGTTTTAGTCCTTTAGATGTGGATATCCAGTTCTCCCAGCACCATTTTTTGAATAGGGAGTCTTTCCCCCAAAAGATGTTCTTGTTTGGTTTATTGAAAATTAGGTGATTGTAAGATGTTAGTTTCATTTCCTGGTTTTTTATTTGATTCTAAATGTCTATGTCTCTATTTTTGTGCCAGTACCATGCTGTCTTGACCACTATGGCTTTGTAGTACAGCCTAAAATTCTGGTATGGCGATGCCTGCAGCTTTGTTTTTTTACTAAGAACTGTCTTAGCTATACAGGGTTTTTCTGGTTCCATACAAAATGCAGAATCATTTTTTCCGAATCTTGAAAGTACGATGTTGGTATCTTAATAGCAATGGCATTGAATAGGTAGATTGCTTTGGGAAGTACAGACATTTTAACAATATTGATTCTTCCCAGTGATGAGCATGGTATGTTCTTCCATTTGATAATATCCTCTGCTATTTCCTTTCTTAGGATTTCATAATTTTCTTTATAGAGGTCCTTCACCTCCATTGTTAGGTATATTTCTAGGTATTTCATTTTCTTTGGAGCTATGGCGAAGGGAGTTGTGTCCTTAATTAGCCTCTCATTTTGACTGTTATTGGTGTATACAAAGGCTACTGACTTATGGACTTTTTTATATCCTGAGACATTACTGTATTTTTTGATGACTTCCAGCAGTCTTGTGGTTGAATCTTTGGGGTTCTCTAAGTATAAGATCATATCATCAGCAAAGAGGGAGAGTTTGACCTCCTCTCCTGCCATTTGGATGCCCTTTATTTCCTTGTCTTGGCTAATTGTATTGGCTAGAACTTCCAGCCCTATGTTGAATAGTAATGGTGACAAAGGACAACCTTTTCTAGTTCCAGTTCTAACAGAAAAAGATTTCAGTTTTACTCCATTCAGTAAAATGTTAGCTGTGGGTTTGTCATAGATAGCGTCGATCAGTTTCAGAAATGTGCCACATACGCCTATGCTATTCAGTGTTCTAATTAGAAAAGGATGCTGGATTTTATCAAATGCTTTTTCTGCACCTATTGAGAGGATCATATGGTCTTTGTTTTTGCTTCTATTAATACGGTGGATAATGCTTATGGACTTGTGTATGTTAAACCAGCCTTGCATCCCTGAGATGAAACCTACTTGATCATGATGTATGATTTCTTTGATGATAAGCTGTAATCTATTGACTAGGATTTTGTTGAGAATTTTTGCATCTATGTTCATGAGTGAAATTGGTCTGAAATTCTCCTTTTTAGTTGGGTCTTTTCCTGGTTTTGGTATCAGGGTGATGTTTGCCTCATAGAAGGTTTTGGGGAAGATTCCTTCCTCCTTAACTTTTTGTAATAATTTCTGCAGTATAGGAATAAGCTCTTCCTTGAAGGTTTGATAGAATTCTGGTGTGAAGCCATCTGGACCAGGGCATTTTTTGGTTGGAAGATTTTTTATTGTTTCTTTAATCTCAGTACTTGAAATTCGTCTGTTTCAGGAGCTCTATTTCTTCCTGGCTAAGTCTAGGGAGAGGATGTGATTCCGAATATTGATCCATTTCCTTTACATTGTCAAATTTCTGGGCATAGAGTTTTTGGTAGTTTTCAGAGATGATCTCTTATATCTCTGTGGCATCAGTTATAATTACCCCTTTATCATTTCTGATTGAGGTTACTAGAAATTTTACTTTTCTATTTCTAGTTAGTCTGCCAAAGGTTTATCTATTTTATTTATTTTTTCAAACAACCAACTCCTTGTTTCATTAATTTTCTGAATTACTCTTTTGTTTTCAATTTCATTGATCTCTGATTTAATTTTGGGTATTTCTTCTCTTCTGCTAGGTTTAAGCTTAAATTGTTGTTCTTTTTCCAATTCCAATGTGAATTTGTTGATGCCCTTTCTTTCTGTTTTTCAAATGTAGGCATCTAAAGTGATAAATTTTCCTCTCAGAATTGCTTTTGGAGTATCCCACAGGTTTTGGTAGCTTGTGTCTTCATTGGTGTTATGCTCAAGGAAGTTAATGATTTCCTGTTTTATTTCTTCCTGCACCCAACTGTCATTCAACAGAAGGTTGTTTAATTTCCATGCCTTTGTGTGGGGTTAAAGGTTTTTGTGGGAGTTGAGTTCTACCTTTAGTTCCTTGGTCTGAGAAGATACAAGGTAAAATTTCAATTCTTTTGATTCTGTTGAGGTTTGTTTTGTGTCCTAGGATATGATTAATTTTGGAGAATGTTCCATGGGGTGTTGAGAAGAATGTATGTTCTTTATCTTTGGGATAGAGTGTTCTATATAAGAATCAAGCACAGTTATTCTAGGGTCTCATTTCAGTCCCTTATATATTTGTTTAATTTCTGTTTGGAGGATCTGTGCAGCTCTGTAAGAGGAGTGTTAAAGTCCCCTGTTATTACCCCCAGATTATAGGACATCATATTGCTCAGACTGAGTAAGGTCTGTTTCAAGAATCTGGGAGCATTTAAATTGGGTGCATAAATATTTAGAATTAAAACATCTTGTTGTATTTTTCCCTTGACCAATATAAAATGACCATCTATGTCTTTTTTGACTTTAGTTGCTTTAAATCCACATGTATCTGAAATAAGATTGCAGCTCCTCTTTTCTTCTGAATTCCATTTGCTTGAAAAATTGTCTTCCAACCCTTAACTCGGAGTTTTAATCTGTCTTTTGAAGCTAGGGTGTGTTTCCTGCAGTAAGCAAGTGGATGGCTTGTGGTTTTTTAGCCAATCTATGCCTCTTCCATGGGGAATTCAAGCCATTAACATTTATTGAGATAATTGATAAGTGTGGTAGTGTTCTATTCATCTTAGTTTGTGAGAGTCCATTGCTTAGTTTTGTCTTTTGCATCAGTGTGGAAGTGAGGTTCTGTCCTTTAATTTCTGGCTTCTTATTTTGCTGTTGATCCATTGTGATGGTGAATGTGTAGAACAGGTTGAAATTTTTCCTGTAGAGCTGGTCTTATTGTGGCAAATTTCCTCAATGTTTATATATCATTAAATGATTTGATTTCTCCATCAATTTTAAAGCTTAGCTTAGCAGGATATAGAATTCTGGGCTGGAAATTGTTCTGTTTAAGTAGATTAAAGGTAGATGACCATTGACTTCTTGCTTGGAAAGTTTCATTAGAGAAGTCTGTGGTCATCCTGATGGATTTGCCCCTCTAGGTCAATTGGCGCTTACTCCTGGCAGCTTGAAAAATCTTTTCTTTTGTTTTGACTTTAGAAGGGTTCATCACAATGTGTCTTGGACAAGCTCAGTTAGAGTTGAGGCAACCTGGGGTCTGATATTTCTCTGAA
>CAUYON010167912.1:0-22484 GCA_963573935.1 Arctocebus calabarensis
TAGAGTGCTGTGGCGTCACACTGCTCACAGCAACCTCCAACTCCTGGGCCTAGGCGATTCTCTTGCCTCAGCCTCCCGAGTAGCTGGGACTACAGGCGCCCGCCACAACGCCCGGCTATTTTTCTGTTTTTGCAGTTTGGCTGAGGCTGGGTTTGAACCTGCCACCTTCGGCACATGGGACCGACGCCCTACTCGCTGAGCCACAGGCACCGCCCAAGTGCTACTTTTAAAAAAGATTCTAAACCACCTCACTAGGTAAGATCCTTTGTAGCTCTCATCTCTATGATTTTATTTCTCTCAATATGTTTTGATAAATTGTGCCTAGTTCAGGTTTCTGCTAGTTTAGAAATATAAGCAATGTTGGAATACGAAGTACTGATGGTGATGAGACACAAGCATGAAGTGCAGGAGATTTTTAGGTCCTCTCTGCCCAGAAAAACCCTGAGATCCTAGGATCAGCCCACCTACCACTCTGGCTGTCTGTTGAAGAGAGCACTGGAAGGGTGGATATAGACCACCTGCTGGTCAATCAGTGTCCGGTAACCCTCCTGTGGATCCTTCTTGGCAGCATTACGGAAGAACCCACTGCAGATGGCCTTCTGCACTCGGACTGTGGACTTACCACAGGAAACGACATCCAGCTTGTGTCTATCAAGACAGGACAAAGATGTGAGTCTACTCCGCCTTCAGAGGTTCTACCTTCCAAAATGGCAGTGCCCAATACCCCCATCTCAGAATCCTCAGAGCATTCACCAGGACCTTCCTTCTGGCCCTAATAGTACTAGAAAAGCAGCTCTGTATGGTGCAAGACGGAGGCACTAAGAACAAGATGCTTTGCTTAGACAAGAATTCAATTCCAGACTAATAATGTTTCAAAGGCTTTTAAACAAACAGCATTCTCAACAGTAAATCATCTTCCTCTTAGGAACTTTCTGAAGTTATTCTTGCCTAGGGAGGTATAGAACTAAGATGGAAAAGCTAGAAGAAAAGGGCCATGTGAGGAGCAAGAAAACAGGTACCTATACCTTTACAGGTACACACAAAGACACACCTGATGCCCAATCAGGGGGACAGCACCAGATTCCACTTACCTGTCCATTATGCCTAACATCTGCTTACGAATATCCTGGGCCCGGCGCAGGGAACGAGCCTGGATAAAGTTCTCATAGCACCACGGGTTAGAGAACTTGTTGTTCTTCCAGGAGTTATACACAGCCAGCAGGGTGAGGTGGTCCCCTTCAGTCTGGTGAAACTTGGCCTTCTTCTGATCAGCAAGGGCTTGTTTATCCTGCCAAGCAGTGGGACAAAGGATGACTTCCCACTCACCAGCTACTAAATGATTATCCAGCAGTTCTAGGGAGCCCTCCATGGCCCTATTAAGTGTCTGCATCAAACATCTGAATGGCAACAGGCTGACTTCACTCAATTTCACACCATGCCTATCTGAACATGAGTCTGAACTCCCTACCTTGGGTCTGTAGAAGACGTTCTGCACAGACAGCATGGATACAATGGTCAGCATTTCCTCACTGCAACCCAAATGCACAGACATGATCAGCATTTTACACAGCATTGGCTCCAGAGGGAACTCTGCCATCTACAGAGAGAAAAAAAAAAAACTACAATTGCTTCCCCGTGGAAGACACACCTATATTCGCCAGAGACTGGTCAGAATGGGTAACAGCATACACCTCCTCAAAGCATGATGATGTGCAATGTCTTCTCTATCAGAAAAATGCTTTTTTCATTTCCCAAATAAACCCCAATTGAATGTATGCGACCAAAACCAAAACTATTATTGGGGTAGGTGGGAATTTTGTAGACCCTTTTTATAATTATGGCTAGATTCAGTGATATATCCCAGGGACAGGGTACAATGGCTCATGCCTGTAATCCTAACACTTTAGGAGGCTACAAGGGAAGATCTTTGAGGCCAGGAGCTTGGGATCAACCTGAGAAACATAATGAGACAGCCATCTCTACAAAACGTTAAAAAAAAAAAAAAAAATCAGCTGGGCATGGTAGTGTGCACCTGTAGTCCCACATACTTGGGGGACTGAAGTGGGAGGATCACTTGAGCCTAAGAGTTTGAGGTTGCTATGAGCTATGATGATGCCACAGTACTCTAGCCTGGGCAAGAGTGAGACCTTGCTCAAAAACATATATCCTCAGGTAAAATTAACTATGAATAGAATTTCTTTTTCTATAAAGAAACAGTTTAATATGGAATAGAACAACTCAGGTTTAAAAAAAAAATAAAAATCTATAATTCTAATCAAAGTTCATCTAGGGCCTCAGAGCTTGATTTTTTTTTTTTTTTTTTTAGAGACAGAGTCTTACATTGTCACCCTCAGTAGAGTGCTGTGGTGTCACACAGTTCACAGCAACCTCCAACTCCTGGGCCTAGGTGATTCTCCTGCCTCAGCCTCCCGAGTAGCTGGGACTACAGGCGCCCACCACAACACCGGCTCTTTTTTTGCTGCAATTTGGCCGAGGCTGGGCTCGAACCTGCCACCCCTCAGTATATGGGGCCAGTGCCCTACCCACTGAGCCACAGGCGCCACCCCTCAGAGTTTGATTTTGCATAGACCCAAGAATTTGAAAGGCTGACCAAGGAATCTTCCAAAAGCACAGGAAATGAAGTTTGTCCCCTACCCTGCGCCCCAGGCGAGTCAGCAGGCCCTCATCATCCAGGGCCCCCAGTGTGTACAGCTGCTCCATAGCTGTGATCAAAGTTTCCATTGGGGGTGCATCCATGAAATCAAAGGACAGCAGGTCATTGATGCCCATGGCCTAGAACAGAAGGGAAGAAAGCCTGTGAAGGGAGAGTCAGACTAGCCTGTGTTAATAGGTTAGGGAGGCTACCTGTCACTTTCTTTCCTATTTCTTCAACTGTAATTAAAAAGCCACCAGCAAGATTACCAGTAATTTCCATGTACTTGCTTATAAAACTTTTAAAAACACTCCCTCAATAACAATATATACAACTCAACAAAAGAAATATACCAATGGTCAAGAAGCACATGAAAAGATGCTTAATATCAGTAGTAATTAGGAAATTGCAAATCAAAGCCACAATGAAATACCACTTCATATCCATTAGGATGGCTATAATAATGATACAACAGGCTGGGCACACTGGCTCTCGCCTGTAATCCTAGCACTCTGGAAGGCTGAGGCAGGTGGACAGTCTGAGCTCAGGAGTTCAAGACTAGCCTCAGCAAGAGCAAGACCACCATCTCTAAAAATAGCCGGGCGTTGTGATGGGTGCCTATAGTCCCAGCTACTTGGGAGGCTAAGGCAAGAGGATCACTTTAAGCCCAAGAGTTGAGGTTGCTATTAGCTATGACTCCATGGCACTCTACCGAGGGCAACAAAGTAAGATTCTGTCTCAAAAAAATAAAAATAAAATAAAAAATAGAAAAATGGGCCAGGCACGGTGGCTCATGCCTATAATGCTAGCACTCTGAGGGGAGGCTGATGTAGATGGACTGTCAGAGCTCACAGGTTCAAGACCAGCCTGAGTCAGAGAGAGACCCCCATCTCTAAAAATAGCCAGGCGTTGTGGTAAGTGCCTGTAGATCCAGCTACTTAGGAGGCTGAGGTAAGAGAATCTCTTGGCCCAGGAATCTGAGTTTGCTATGAGCTATGACGCCACAGCACTCTACCAAAGGCAACAAAGTAAGACTCGGTCTTCAAAAAAATGAATAAAAATAAAATAAAAAATAGAAAAACTAGCTGGGTATTAGGGTGGGCAGCTATAGTCCCAGCTACTTGGGAGGTAGAGGCAAGAGGATTGCTCAAGCCCAAGAGTTTGAGGCTGCTGAGATGTGAACACAGAAGAGAAGGCAGAGTAGATAAATTTACATAAGGTCACACAACTCAAGAGCTGAAGTCTGAGCCACAGATGCCTCTCTGTTGGTACTCCAGGGGCTGGAGCTGGTTTTCTTCTGAAACTCTGTTTTAGCCTCTCTGGCAGGGAATGAATAATAAATGATAACAGAGCACTCTGCACCAGTAAAGTGCCAGGGCTCCAGGGTAGTGTCAGCATCACGGGAAATGCCATCAGCTGGGAAATTACTTGTGCAGTTCTTCCTGCCAAAACAGAATGAAGGTCCTCACTGGGGAATTAGAGAGGAACAGCCATGATTCAGAATGAAAGCCAAGCCCCCAAAGGGCCAGTATGAAATGTGCTGCTGACAGTTCTCTCAAAAAGTTTCAAAATAGGGAGTTTTCCTCCCATTCTAAAATAACAGAATTGGATCTGAATGTCAAAGTGGTTGAGGTTAAGTGTGCTTGTCCAGAGTTTGGCATTGATTATATTTTTCAAATTTCTTTTTAGAAAATGCTCCTAACTAAAACCTTTACAACCAAATATCCTGCCAGTTATTATGGTAAGGAAGAATATGTTCACAGCAGACATGCCAACTTAGCCCCAGACCCACCGTGAGAGGCTGTTATCACAGCCATCTGCACTTCACTCAATGGGAACGGTTCCATGAGGTTACTAAAGTATTTAACAAGGTTCATAAACTGAGGTTCATTTACTAAGGCCACAGGATTGGACTGTTCCACCAATCCATTCTAACAAGACAGTGATTTCTACCTTGAGTGACAGCACTGTGCTGGCTAAGTTAGTTCTCTGGATTTCCGGCACATTGGTGGTCAGCATTTCGTCTCGGTAGGCACGTTCTGTGTATAGCCTGTAACACTTCCCTGGGCCCGTTCTCCCAGCTCTGCCAGCTCGTTGCTTTGCCTGAGCCTAGAGGAGTGAGCATATGAAAGTAACTTATCTGTTAAATGCTACTTAACAGCTTTACCCAGGAAAACTGTTAAAAGGGGGTCACTTACAACTGACAAAATTGGAAATGGGGTTTAGGAACATTTCCAAGACTACCAATGTTCTTATCATCCCCTCTCCACACTTAGCACTTTAGGGGAAGTTTGTTCAGGAGAAGGAAATATAAGCAGGGTAAATGGAAGAACTATTATAAAGATCTTGGAAATATCCTTTCAAACTTGCTAGGCATGGTGGCTCACGCCTATAATCCTAGCACTCTGGGAGGCCGAGGTGGATGGATTACTTGAGCTCAGTTTGAAACCAGCCTTAGGCTCAGTGCCCATAGCACAGTGGTTATGGCACCAACGACATACACTGTGGATGGCGGGTTCGAACCCAGTCCGGGCCAGCTGAACAACTGCAACAAAAAAATAGCCAGGCATTGGGGCAGGTGCTTGTAGTCCCAGCTACTTGGGAGGCTGAGGCAAGATACTCACTTAAGCCCAAGAGTTTGAGGTTGCTGTGACCTACGACGCCATGGCACTCTATCAAGGGCAACACAGTGAGACCCTGTCTCAAAAAAAAAAAAAAATAGCCAGGCGCAATGAGGTATGACTGAGGGCAACAAAGTGAGACTCTGTCTCAAAAAAAAAGGAAAAGAAATATACTTTCAAACTAGTGTTGCACAATATAAAAGATAAAGCATGGGGTGGCGCCTATGGCTCAACGAGTAGGGCACTGGCCACATATACTGAGGGTGGTGGGTTCAAACCTGGCCCCAGCCAAACTGCAACAAAAAATAGCTGGGCGTTCTGAGGGGGCACCTGTAGTCCCAACTACTTGGGAGGCTGAGGCAAGAGAATAGCCTAAGCCCAAGAGTTGGAGGTTGCTGTGAGCTGTGACACCATGGCACTCTATCAAGGGGGACAAAGTGAGACTTTAAAAGAGAAAGCATAGAACAGGCTGAAAAATACCAACCTCACAACAATTATGACCAAAAATGTAAATGAACTAAATAAAATTATATTTATCATACCAGTGATGACTCTAGCATTTTTGGGGTTGTTTTTGGCTGCAGCTGTCATTGTTGTTTGGCAGGCCCGGGCTGGATTCAAATCCACCAGCTCAGGTATACGTGGCTGGGGCCTTAGCCCGTTGAGCCACAGGCGCTGAGCCTTTTTGGGTTTTTTTGGGAGACAGAGTCTCACTCACAGCAACCTCAAACTCTTGGTTTCAAGCAACCCTCCTGCCTCAGCCTCCCAAGTAGCTGGGATGATAGGCACACACCACAGTGTCCAGCTAAGTTTTTCTATTTTTAGTAAAGATGGGGTCTTGCTCTTGTTCAAGCTGGTGGTCTCTGCAGCCATTTAAAAGTCAGGTTTGAAATCTTCCTTGACCAAGGAGAATGTTCACTTAATATGTGAAAAAAAAAGAAATTACACAACAATATAATACTAATTTTTTTTTTTTTTTTTTTGAGACAGAGCCTCAAGCTATCACCCTGGATAGAGTGCTGTAGCATCACAGCTCACAGCAACCTCCAATTCCTGGGCTCAATCGAATCTCCTGCCTCAGCCTCCCAAGTAGCTGGGACTACAGGCGCCCACCACAAAGCCCGTCCATTAACCCGCCAGCTCAGGTGTACATGGCTGGTGCTTTAGCCCATTGAGCCACAGGCGCTGAGCCTATAATACTAATTTTGTAAAAGTTCATAATATATATACATGCCACCAAAAGGAAATGACTGGGGGAAAATACCCTAAAATAGTAACAGTGGCTAACTTTGATGGCAGGCTTGCAGATGAGTTTTATTTTCTTTAGCTGTTAACAAATGTAGAACATGTATTATTTTAATAGGAGAAGAAAACATTTAAAAAATACAGTAAAACCTCTGAAAGTTGACCACACAAGCAACTGTAACAAACTGGTCAGCATAGAGAGGTGGTCAACATAAGGAAATTCCACAGAGTATATGTGGTGCATGTCTGGTCTATGAAAATTAGGTCAACTTAAGAAAGTAGTCTGGGCGGCACCTATGGCTCAGTGAGTAGGGCACTGGCCCCATATGCCAGAGGTGGCAGGTTCAAACCCAGCCCCAGCCAAAAACTGCAAAAAAAAAAAAAAGAAAGAAAGAAAGTAATCAATGTAAAAAGGTGATTGACTATGGAGCTTCTACTGTATACAAAACTGCATAGTAGGCTGGGTGAGGTAGCTCACATGGGTGATGCTAGCACTCTGGGAGGCCAAGGCAGGAGGATCTCTTGCGCTCAGGAGTTCAAGACCTGTCTGAGCAAGAGTGAGACCCCCATCTCTACCAAAAATAGAAAAAAACTAGGCAGTTATAGTGGAACACACCTACAAGTCCTAGCTACTTGGGAGGCTGAGGCAAGAGGATCTCTTGAGCCCAAGAGTTTAAGGTTGCTGTGAGCTATGATGCCACTGTACTCCACTCTACCCAGGGCAACAGAGAGAAACTCTGTCTAAAAAAAAAAAAGAACTACCAAAATTGCAACCATGAAAGAAACACTTTAAGGAAGTGAAAAAAGACTGAAAAAAAGAAATGGCAACAAAATGACAGTAGAGGTCAACTAAACTGCTTTTCTCCTGCTTGGGCATGGTGTCTCATGCCTGTAATCCTAGCACTCTGGGAGACCAAGGCCAGTGGCTAGTTTTGAGCTCAGGAGTTCGAGACCAACCTGCCTGAGCAAAAGTAAGACCCCTCACTCTACTAAAAATGGAAAAATTGACACAAGAGGATCGCTTGAGCTGAAGAGTTGGAGGTTGTTGTGAGCTATGATGACACAGCACTCTACCCAGGGCAACAGATCGAGACTGTCTAAAAAGAAAAAATGTTTTTCTCCCGTTTTATGTACTTAGAAGTACAGGGAAAACACAAAAAAAATTTTTTAACACTAATATTTTTTAATTAAAAAGGAAGTGTCTGGCTTGGCGCCTGTGGCTCAACGGGCTAAGGCGCCAGCCACGTACACCTGAGCTGGCGGGTTCGAATCCACCCCAGGCCCGCCAAACAACAATGACGCCTGCAAACAAAAAAATGGCCAGGCGTTGTGGCAGGTGCCTGTAGTCCCAGCTACTTGGAAGGCAGAGGCAAGAGACTCACTTGAGCCCAGGAATTGGAGGTTGCTGTGAACTGTGATGCCATAGCTCTCTATCCAGGGTAACAGCTTGAGGCTCTGTCTCAAAAAAAAGGAAGTGTCTGTGCATGGTGGCTTACACCTGTAATCTGATCACCTGAGCTCAGGAGTTTGAGACCACCTTGAGCAAGAGTGAAATAACGTCTCTACTAAAAAACTAGCTGGGCATTATGGCAGGTGCCTGTAGTCCCAGCTACTCAGAAGACTGAGGCAGGAGGCTTGTGCCCAAGAGTTTGAGGAAACTGTTAACTATGGCAATGCAGCACTCTAGCCAGGGTAACAGAGTGAGACATTGTCAAAAAAAAAAGTTGTTTACCCATAGGTTGCTAGGAAACAGTGACTAGCAATCTGAAAAGGGCCATTTTCTGACAAAACTATCTGTTATTACAAATGGATTCCAGGATTTAGAAATTACCATGCCAGCTCCAAACCAAAGCATGAGGGTATAAAAGGACAACTAACCACACAAATTCAGGCAGCAATCACACACAGTGGCAGGATTCCACAGCAGTCTACAGATGTCTCTTTCCAAGTCAGGGATGACATGTGTAACTAATTTTTTGATGACAGTGTGTCATACACTGCCCTGAGAACACAGAGCATGTAAGCTGGAGCCAAACTACCCAGGTTCAAATTCCAACTCCACTGGCTTGTGACATTAGGTAAGTCATTTAAATCCTCTGTGCCTCAGGCTTCTTAGCTGTGAACTGGGGATAATAATATCTATCACATAGAATTAATGTGGGAACACTGAGAGTGCCTCCTACTTGATAAGTACCTTGTAAGTGTTAGCTGTTATTATGACTGGAGTTCCAAAATAAAAATAGCCTTATGGTTTTTACAATTCATGAAAATAATACATACCCATTGTAAAAGATTAAAACTGTATATAAAGAACAAACAAAATAATGAACATCACCAGCATCACCTCTCAGAAATAACCTCAGCTAACATTTAGATTGTGTACTTTCAGTCTAAGGCACACATCACTCACATACACTCTGCAGAAATTCACACTATCTATTTTTATTTTATTTAATTTTTTTTTTTTTTTTTTTTTTTGAGACAGAGCCTCAAGCTATCACCCTAGATAGAGTGCTGTGGCATCACAGTTCACAGTAACCTCCAATTCCTGGGCTCAAACGAGTCTCTTGCCTCCGCCTCCCAAGTAGCTAGGACTACAGGCACAGGCCACAACACTCAGCCATTTTTTGTTTGCAGGCGTCATTGTTGTTTGGCGGGCCTGGGCTGGATTGGAACCCGCCAGCTCAGGTTTCCATGGCTGGTGCCTTAGCCTGTTGAGCCACAGGCACCAAGCCACACCATCTATTTTTAAACAAAACTTAGATTATACTGTTTATGCTATTTTTGTGGGCTCACTTTTTTCAAATAAAATATAACAGTTACATGCTTGTGTCATTAAATATAAACACACACCACCATGTTAATGCCACCAACATCCTATGGCATGGATCCACCATATTTCATTAAACTACTTTCCTTTTGGAGTACACTTAGAATTTTTCCAGGTGTCCCCTGATATAAACAATGCTTCAATGAACATCCTTTTCCACTACATTTGGATATGTGTTTAATCATTTCTAATTTTCAGATATATTCCTAGAAGTGGAAGAGCAGGTTAAAGAGATGAATTTTTTTTTTTTGAGAAAGAGCCTCCAGCTGTCACCCTAGATAGAGTGCTATGGCATTACAGCTCACAGCAATCTCCAATTCCTGGGCTCAAGCGAGTCTCTTGCCTCTGCCTCCCAAGTAGCTGGGACTACAGGCGCCTGCCACAACACCTGGCCATTTTTTGGTTGTAGCCGTCATTGTTGTTTGGCAGCCCGGGGTAGATTCGAACCCGCCAGCTCAGGTGTACGTGGTTGGAGCCTTAGCCCGCTGAGCCACAGGTGCCCAGCCAAGAGATGAATTTTTATATTCTAGATACATCAAAAGCAAATAATTCTTGTAACAAACAATAATAAAAATTAAAAATTAAAAATATATAAATATTTTGGATACAGTATTGCCAAACTGCCCTCAAAAAAGTGATCAGGTAATTTATTTTTAAATATAATTTAGGCAGGAAATTATTCCATAATTACCAAAGAAACATATAATCATCTCATTTATTACTATCTCAGTATCTATAGCTAAGTACAGTACTTTAGAAAATACATTCTTTCCACCCAAGTTGGATAATATAGGGTACCAGAATTCAAATATTTCTTTAAGTTTAAGTTTTATGGGGCATTTTAATGTTGAAATACTAAAGATAAAAAACAAATGGCTTGGCGCCTATAGCTCAAGCAGCTAGGTCGCCAGCCACATACACAGGAGCTGGCGGGTTCAAATCCAGCCTGGGCCTGCCAACTACAACCAAAAAAATGGCTGGGCATTGTGGCGGGAGCCTGTGCAAGAGAATTGCTTAAGCCCAAGAGTTTGAGATTGCTGTGAGCTGTGACTCCACGGCACTCTACCGAGGGCGACACAGTGAGACTCTGTCTCAAAAAAAAAAAAAGGTAGCACCCATAGCTCAGTAGGTAGGGTCCCAGCCACATACACTGAGGCTGGAGGGTTCGAACCTTGACTAGGACAGCTAAAACACCAATGACAACTGCAACAAAAAAATAGCCAAGCGTTGTGGCAGGTGCAGTGTAGTCCCAGCTACTTAGGAGGCTGAGGCAAGAGAATCACTTAGGCCCAAGAGTTTGAGGTTGCTGTGAGCAGTGATGCCACTGCACTCTACCGAGAGTAACATAATAAGACTCTGTCTCAAAAAGAAAAAACACAGGCTCGGTGCCTGTGGCTCAAGTGGCTAAAGCACCAGCCATGTACACCTGAGCTGGCAGGTTTGAATCCCGCCAAACAACAATGACGGCTGCAACCAAAAAATGGCCAGGCATTGTGGCGGGTGCCTATAGTCCCAGCTACTTGGGAGGCAGAGGCAGGAGACTCGCTTGAGCCCAGGATTTAGAAGTTGCTGTGAGCTGTGATGCCCAGGGTGACAGCTTGAGGCTCTGTCTCAAAAAATAAAAGAAAAACATAAATTTTTTCCTTATCCCATTAAGTACCCAGTATCGTAAAAGTTCATCTCTAAAACAATAAAACAACAAAGTTCAAAATATCAATTTTTAGAATCATAAAAATTTTCAGAATTTTTAGAAAAGTTATTGATAAAAGCCACCATACCTGAGAAATAGGTGTCACCACGAGCTGGTCAATCCCTGTCTTTGAATTGTAAACTTTCTGCTTCACAAATCCAGGGTCCACAACATAGTAGATGCCATCTATCGTCAGTGATGTCTCTGCGATGTTGGTGGCAATAACAACCTGCAGTTGAGAGGAGCACAGCTAGAGTGAGCTGCCCAGACTCAGCTCTGAGGTATAAAACAAGTCTTCTGAATTCAAACATCTTCCCAAAGGAGTGCATGGCTATCTCCCTCTCTACAGGGTTAAAATGATAATTAAGCCCAGCTCAGCCGCCAATGGGCAGAAGGGGTACCTTCATCTTAACAGTTATGTTGGAGACAGGGTGACACCTGAGAGGAGACGTGGAATAGGAAAAAGCTAAGGCCAATCAAAGCCAATTACATTTGGTGCAAACAGCTACACACCTCACTTTCTAGATCCAATGTTGATTACTACAATTTTAATTTTCTAGCCCCATGAGAAAGCAGAGATTTCCTGGTATCACATGTGCCAGTGCAAAATATTTCCTTCCCCTACTGAGGAAGGACCCTATCTGTTCTACAAATTGGGGGCTATTCATGTTTTGTGGAAATGTATGTGTGGAATAAGAGGGAGATTGTTTTTTCCCTAATCATAAAATAAACCACGAGGTGACAGAGGAATTTCATGGTGTATATGTGTGTGCAGCAGTCTATGTGATCCAGAAGATTATTAGTCTCAGGTTGGTGCTATTCTTTCACCCAGAGGTTCAGCTAATAAAACATAATTGCTTGGAAAAATCACTGCTAGGAGGCTCTAGAATAGCTCTCGTCATGCTAACATCTTATTGGCCCTCAAAGGCTTCTACCTGCCACAGAGCTACAGAAACCTGGCTTATAAAGAAGTCCAACTACTAGGAATAGAACAGAGGAGGAATTACCACCCTTTCCCCCAAATCTGTTCCTCCTCCAATATTTCCCTTCTCATCACTGTCTTTTATCAAGCTGTCCAAGCCAGAAACATGAGAGTCATGCCTGACTTTTCTCTCACTCTGCTCTCTACTACCTGGCACCCACCATATCCCGTCCATTTATATGTCCAAACAAAAACTTATAAACAAATGTTCACAACAGCATTACTCACGCTAGCCCCAAAGTGGAAATAACCCACATGTCTGTCAACTGATGAATAAACAAAATGTAGTAATCCATACAATCAAATAGTATTTGGCAATAAAAAGAAATAAAGTATTGAAATACAAGAACAGATAATTAAATTTTTGAACTCATCCTGGAAAAAGTACTACATATCTCATTACTGAATATCACTATGGTCATAACTTTTTGGGGTTTTTTTGTTTTTATTTTTTTTTTTTGAGACAGAGCCTCAAACTGTCACCTTGGGTAGAGTACCATGGCATCACAGTTCACAGCAACTTCCAACTCCTGGGCTTAAGTGATTCTCTTGCCTCAGCCTCCCAAGTAGCTGGGACTACAGGCGCCCACCACAACATCTGGCTATTTTTTGGTTGTAGTTATCATTGCTGTTTAGCAGGCCCAGGCTGGATTCGAACCCGCCAGTTCTGTTGTATATGGCTGGCGCTTTAGCTGCTTGAGCTACAGGCACCGAGCCACTATGGTCATACTTTTGAAGTACTCCCTTTGGGAAGCTATGCACTGATGCTAGCGCCTAGTCCACCCTTTAGAGCAATTTTGTAACTCTTTTTCTGGAGTGGTCATTAGAGTCCTTGTCATATAAAGTCTGACAATTAACTTATTGAACTCATCCTAGAGAAAGTGCTTTGAAGGGTGGACTAGGCACTGGTGTTGCTGCTTGAAATTATATTTCAATAAAGCTATTATTTAAAAAAAAAAAAATCTGTCTCCTTTTCTGTTGTCTCATACACAAAGTCACATACACTCAGGTCCAGCTACTACTGGAACTATACTGCTCCCTGCTCACTCGCCTTCAGGCCATCACAGGTGGTTCTGTCTGATCAGAATGCATATCCCCCTGCCTTTTGTGAGTTATTCTGGACTAGTTTAGACCCTTACTTCCTCTGACTAGACTGGGTTGGGAGCACCTGCCTTGGGTATCTAGAGCAGCAGTGGCTCTTTCAAACCATATGCTGAAAGTCTGTCACCTGGCGGATAGCCCACAGCAGATAGAAGCGAATCCTCATATTGCAGCCCTGGTGTCGAGACCAAACCCTGGTAGATGTTCAAAACATATTTGTAAAAGGAAGCAGGACAGGAAGAAGAGCAGAGGTCGCATTCAAGACCCTTATCCCTAAACAAAAAGGTTGGACCAACCTCTGAACATAACTAACAAGACCTGCATACATCTTAAGCAATGCCCACTGAGGCAGGCTACACATACCACATGGTTTTAGGGCACCCAGGAGCTTCATTTCTGCCTAGTGTTACCTTTCTGCTGCCTGGTGGCGCTGGGTCAAAGATTCGGGTCTGCATCTCACTGGGAAGAGCAGAGTACACTGGGAGAATAATTAACTCGGGAACATCAGGTCCCAGGGATTTCATTCTTTCATATAGGATCTCACAAGCTGTATCAATCTCTTCCTGACCAGTCAAGAAGACCAAAATGTCACCTATAAGGAGAATAGAGCATTAATTCAGTTTCTGAGTGTGTTCTATAAAAAGGCTATAGTGACATCAACAGAACTCTAAATAAGAAAAAATACACATTTGTAGTCTGACCTCCAAGTAAACAACAGTTTACATAACATTATATAGAAGTTATTATCTATCCACGTTGAACAGCTGCATTTATTTTATTTATTTATGTATTTTTAGATAGTCTCTTCTTATGTTGCCTTCAGTAGAGTGCCGTAGCATCACAGCTCACAGCAACTTCAAACTCCTGGGCTTAGGTGATTCTCTTGCCTCAGCCTCCCAAGTAGTTGGGACTACAGGCACCCACCACAATGTCCAGCTACTTTTTTTGTTGTTGTAGTTTTCATTGTTGTTTGGCAGGCCTGGGCTGGGTTCGAACCCTCCAGCTTCAGTTCATGTGGCTGGCACCCTAGCCGCTGAGCTACAGGCGCCAAACCTTAACAGCTGCATTTATTTATTTATTTATTTATTTTTTGAGACCAAGCCTCAAGCTGTCACCCTGGATAGGCTGCTGTGGCATCACAGCTCACAGCAACCTCCAACTCCTGGGCTCAAGCGAGTCTCTTGCCTCCGCCTCCCAAGTAATTGGGACTACAGGCACCGCCACAACACCTGGCCATTTTTTGGTTGTAGCCGTCATTATTGTTTGGCAGGACTGGGCTAGATTTGAACCCACCAGCTCAGGTGTACGTGGCTGGCGCCCTAGCCCATTGAGCCACAGGCGCCATGGCTAACAGCTGCATTTAAATCCTGCACAATGAGCAGCTACAGTGGCTCATGTCTCTGATCCTAGCACTCTGAGAGGCCAAGGTGAGTAGACTGCCTGAGCTCGGGAGTTCCAGACCACACTGAGCCAGAGCAAAACCTCATCTCTAAAAATAAACCCTGAGTTGTGGATGACGCCTCTAGTCCCAGCTACTTGGGAGGCTAAGGCAAGAGAATCATTTAAGCCCAAGAATTTGAGGCTGCTGTGAGCTATGAGATTATGGCACTCTAAGGAGGGCAACAAAGTGAGACTGTCTTGAAAAGAAAAAATCAAAATAAATAAATAAATAAATCCTGCATACTGTTATTCATAGTTTCATTACCACCATTTCAAATATGCAAGCCTGAGACTTAGAAAGAGCAATATTTAAAAGACATTTTAAAAATGATTAGCAAGGCTCGGCACCTGTGGCTCAACAGGCTAAGGTGCTAGCCATGTACACCTGAGCTGGCGGGTTCGAATCCAGCCTGGGCCTGCCAAACAACAATGACTGCTACAACCAAAAAAAAAAAAAAAAAAATGGCTGGGAGTTGTGGCAGGCGCCTATAGTCCCAGCTACTTGGGAGGTAGAAGCAAGAGACTCGCTTGAGCCCAGGAATTGGAGGTTGCTGTGAGGGTGACAGCTTGAGGCTCTGTCTCAAAAAAAAGATTAGCAAAAAAGATACTCATATTAGGACCTCTGACCTAAAAGACGCTCTTCTCCTTACCCGGTGGCTCTGTTAAATGGATCTGCATGACAGTAATCAGGCTGGCATCCAGATAATCTGTCTCGGGTTCCTTTGTGTATAGTATTTCCACTGGATATGTTCGACCTGGGATAGTGAAGATGGGAGCTTCATAGAAGTACTGAGAAAACTTCACTGCATCCAAGGTGGCTGAAGTGACAATCAGCTTCATATCCTGCCGTTTCTGAACTGTCTGAAGAGAAATGCAATCTGGCTTATTAAAAAGAACTACCTGAAAAGGCATAGGTACTCAAATCCAATTCCCAGAATTCAGTTTCCTACAGCCAGAAGGGTCACTGAAGAGTGCCTAGTTACCTTTTTCAATAATCCAAAAAGCACATCAGTGTGAATTGTCCTCTCATGCGCCTCGTCTAACATGATGATGGCATACTGAGTAAGGTCAGGGTCAATTAGGCACTCTCTGAGCAACATCCCATCTGTCATGTACTTGATGACCGTTTCAGGGCTAGTGCAGTCTTCAAATCGAATGGTGTAGCCCACCTAAAGCAGAGCAAAGTGGAAAACCTAAGACACAAACATCTGCTTTTCATAATCAAGAGGCAAGGTTTTGGCCCAGACTGTTACTCATAATCTTAACGATAAAAATTTTCCTGGGCATGATGGCTAACACCCATAACCCTAGCACTTTGCGAGGCCAAGGTGAAAAGATTGCCTGAAACCAGGAGTGCAAGACTAGCCTGAGCAACATAACAACACCCCTTTTTTATATCACTACAAAACATTAAAACATTAGCTGGGGGTGGTGGTACTGGTCTGCAGTCCCAGCTACTTGGGAGGCTGAGGCAGGAGGATGGATTGAGCCTAGGAGTTTGACGACACCACTGAATCACTCTAGTCTGGGTAAGACAGCAAGATTCTGCCTCAAAAAAAAACCAAAAAAAAACCCAAGAACAACTCCCCTCCCCCAAAGAAAAACAACTGGGAGGGGAGGCAGGAAGATCCTTTGAGCTTAAGAGTTTGAGACCAACCAGGCAGCCTGAGTAAGAGCAAGACCTTATCTCTACTAAAAATAGAAAAATTAGCCAGGCATTGTGGCGGAGAGGCCTGCAGTCTCAGCTACATGGAAGGCTGAGGCAGGAAGATCCTCTTATAACATGGAAGTCTGAGTATACTGTGAGCTAGGCTGACACCAGAGTACTCTAGCCTGGGCAACAGAGTGAGACTCTGTCTCAAACAAAAACAACAACAACAACAACAAAAGAAAAACCTGAATTTGAGCAAGATGTACAATGATTTCCTCATAATAAGGTAGACATGACTGAACAGATCAATCATAACAATGAGAACCCTCTCTCAGGAGAAACCTAAAAAGTAGTAGTACATGTATTTCCATTTTATAAATAAGGAGATGTGGGCCTTTATACTTTTATTGTAGCATTTTCAGCTTCACTATCTACTTACCTCTTGACCTAAGCAACAACCAAACTCCTCTGATACTCTTTTGGCCACTGACATGGCTGCCACTCTTCTGGGCTGGGTACACCCAATCTTGCCCCTGGAAGTGTAGCCAGCCTCTGCCAGGTACTGGGTAATCTGCGTTGTCTTGCCAGATCCTGTCTCTCCAATAACAATCAGGATCTGATTGTCATGGACAGCCTGAAAACAACAGAATATAAATAGGGTTATTAATTTGCCACACATTACTCCAAAATAAAACAATTAATGTTTACATTCTAAACTAAATAAGAAAAGGGGGACACAAACACCTGGCTAAAGAATTCAACAGTAAATTAAAAGGATCCATAAGAAGTATTCCTTCCTACTGCAATTCACAAATCTCCAGGACTTTTCCCCCAAAAGTTATTTTATTTCTTATTTCTATGCTGTTTGTAACAGCAGAAGACTGCAATCGACCTACAAGTCTATTTTTTTTTTTTTTGTAGAGACAGAGTCTCACTTTCTCGTCCTTGGTGGAGTGCCATGGTGTCACACAGCTCACAACAACCTCCAACTCCTGGACCTAGGCGATTCTCTTGGCCCAGCCTCCCGAGTAGCTGGGACCACAGGCGCCTGCCACAACACCCGGCTATTTTTTTTGTTGTAGTTTGGCCGGGGCTGGGTTTGAACCTGCCACCCTTGGTATATGGGGCCAGCACCATACCTACTGAGCCATAGGCACCACCCAACCTATAAGTCTATTAATATAGGGCTAGTTAAACAAATTACAGTCCATCCACAAAACAAAGCACTAAAATGGCATTTAAAAAAAAAAGGTAACGAAGGGCCAGTCACAGTGGCTCATGCCTGTAATCTCAGCTACTCGGAAGACTGAGGCAGGAGGATGACAGGGTGAGATTCTGTCTCAAAAAATAAAAATAAAAAGGTTTGGCACCCATACCTCAGCAGTTAGGGCGCCAGCCACATGCACTGAGGCTGGTGAGTTCGAACCCAGCTGGAGCCTGCTTAACCAAGTAATGAAAAAATAGCTGGGCATTGTGGTAGGTGCCCATAGTTTCAGCTACAAGGGAGGCTGAGGCAAGAGAATTGCTTGAGCCCAAGAGTTTGCGGTTGTTGTGAGCTGGGACACCATGGCACTCTACTAAGGGCGACACAGTGAGACTCTGTCTCAAAAAAACAAAATAAAATAAAATAACAGGTAGGCTAGGAGTGGTGGCTCACACTTGTAATCCTAGCACTCTGGGAGGCTAAAGTGGGTAGATGGTTTGAGCACAGGAGTTCAAGACCAACCTGAGCAAGAATGAGACCCCGTATCTAAAAATAGCCAGGCAGGCAGTGCCTGTGGCTCAGTAGGTAGGGCACTGGCCACACACACAGAGGCTGGTGTGTTCAAACCCAGCCCAAGCCAGTTAAAACAACAACAACTGCAGCAAAAAACAGCCACGCATTGTGGCAGGTACCCATACTCCCAGCTACTTGGGAGGCTGAGGCAAGAGAATTGCTTGAGCCCAGGAGTTTGAAGTTGCTGTGAGTTGTGACACCATGGCACTCTACTGAGGGCAACAGTTTGAGACTCTGTCTCAAAAAAGAAAAAAAATAGCTGGGCATTGTAGTGGGCACGTGTAGTCCCAGCTACTCAGGAGGCTGAGGCAAGAGAATCACTTTGAGTCCATGAGTTTTGAGGTTGCTGTGAGCTGTGATGCCATTGTATTCTACAGAGGGCGACAAAGTGAGAGCTTGTCTCAAAAAATAAAAAATAAATTTTAAAAATTTAAAAAATTAAAGTAATGAGACTGGGGCTCACACCTATAATCCTAGCACTTTGGTTTTTTTTGTTGTTATTGTTGTTTTTTGAGACAGAGCCTCAAACTGTCACCCTGGATAGAGTGCCATGGCATCACAGCTCATAGCAACCTCCAATTCCTGGGCTCAAGCGAGTCTCCTGCCTCTGCCTCCCAAGTAGCTGGGACTACAGGCGCCTGCCACAACACCCGGCCATTTTTTGGTTGCAGCCGTCATTGTTGTTTGGCAGGCACGGGCTGGATTCGAACCCGCCAGCTCAGGTGTACGTGGCTGGTGCCTTAGCCTGTTGAGCCACAGGCACTGAGCCAATCCTAGCACTTTGGGAAGTACAGGCAGGACTGCTTGAGCCCAGGAGTTTGAGACCATCCTGAGCCAAGAGCAAGACCCCAGCTAAAGAGAATCATTTGAGCCCAAGAGTTTGAGGTTTCCGTGAGCTATGATTAAACTCCTGCACTCCAGCCCAGGCAACAAAGCAAGCAAGATCCTATCTCAAAAAAAAAGAGAGAGGGGTGGGGCCTGTTGTTCAGTGGGTAGGGTGCAAGCCACACATACCAAGGGCGGCAGGTTCAAACCTGGCCCTGGTCAAACTGCAACAAAAAAATAGCTGGGCGTTGTGGCAGGCAAGAGAATTGTGTAAGCCCAGGAGTTGGAGGTTGCTGTGAGCTGTGATGCCACAGCACTCTACCCAGGGGGATAAAGTAAGACTCTGTCTCTAAAAAAAAAAGAGAGAGGGGAAAAAAGGAACAATCTCTGAGATGTATGTGTACCAAGTGGAAAAAGATGCAGAACAGTTATGTAATATGCTACCATATTTCTAAACACAGTCATATGGTACACATATAAAAAAATGTGTGTAGGCTCGGTGCCTGTGGCTCAGCAGGCTAAGGTGCCAGCCACATACACCTGAGCTGGCGAGTTCGAATCCAGCCCGGGCCCACCAAACAACAATGACAGCTGCAATCAAAGAATGGCCAGGCATTGTGGTGGGCACCTGTAGTCCCAGCTACTTGGGAGGCGGAGGTAGGAGACTCACTTGAGCCCAGGAATTAGAGGTTGCTGTGAGCTGTGATGTCACAGCACTCTATCCAGGGTGACAGCTTGAGGCTCTGTCTCAAAAAAAAAAAAAAAAAATGCGTGTTGGCCAGGCACAATGGTTCACACTTGTAAGCCTAGCACTCTGGGAGGCCGAGGCAGGAGGATCCCTTGAGCTCAGGATTCAAGATCAGCCCAAGCAAGAGTGAGACCCTATCTCTTTTTTAAAAAAATAAAAAATAGGCTTGGCACCTGTAGCTCATCGGCTAGAGTGCCAGCCATATACACCCAGACTGGCAGGTTCGAACCTAGCCCAGGCCTGCCAAACAACAATGACAACTACAACCAAAAAATAGCCAGGTGGTGTAGTGGGTGCCTGTAGTCCCAGCTACTTGGGAGGCTGAGGCAAGTGAATCGCTTAAGCCCAGGAGTTTGAGGTTGCTGTGAGCTGTGATGCCATGGCACTCTATGGAGGACAACATAGTGAGACTCTGTCTCAAAACAAAAAATAAAAACTAAAAAATAAATAAAACAAAATAGGTATGCATGCACATATACATTTTTTGTACTGGCTTATAGACATATGTTATTATTGAAAGGGTTCACTAGCAACTAGAGAACTTGGTTACCTAAGGAAATAAGTACCTGAAGCAATGTACTTGCCTACCTGGGTTCACTGGTAGAGTAGCCCTATTTTTTATTATTGATCAGCACTTTTAGCTCATGAACTACAATACTCTGTCCACCTGGAACTGCTCTAGGTTCCTCAGGGGGAAAAATGTGTAAACTAATGTACACTATACACACACATATATATTTTTAAAGTCCTTGGAAAATTTTTGTATTTTTCTTACCTTTTAGAAGAACCACTTCAAATAGGCACATACCTGTCCCACCAGTTATAATTTTTAAATGTCCCTCTTCAGAGTATGTTTCCCTTTTTTACAAAACATGCTTACAGGCAGCGCCTGTGGCTCAGTGAGTAGGGCACCGGCCCCCCCATACCGAGGGTGGCAGGTTCGAACCCAGCCCCGGCCAAACTGCAACAACAAAAACAAAAAAACCAGCCAGGCGATGTGGCGGGTGCCTATAGTCCCAGCTACTTGGGAGGCTGAGGCAAGAGAATCACCTAAGCCCAAGAGCTGGAGATTGCTGTGAGCTCTAACACCACGGCACTCTACCCAGGGCAACAAAGTGAGACTCTGTCTCTAAAAACAAACAAACATGCTTACTGCTCCCCCCCGCTCAAGTACATCCTAAATGGGCTACTTACCTGGACCAGCTGCTCCTTCAGCTTATAGATGGGCAGGCTCTCCCTCTGCTCAATGATTGACATCTGAGTCTTCTTCCCATAAGAAGCTTTATTGCCCCCAAAGGCATGCTTCTTCCACTCAGGAATGTCATTAGGCATCATCCCAATACCCCTCATATTGGCAGCAATCTGCCTGCCTTCCGCTAGAAAGAAAATCAGGCAACTTAATATTGTCCTCAAACTACCTCATGATGGACCAGGGAAAAAACAAAATGGCAGGTGGTCACCACATATGCAGTATTTCAATTCAGTCTGATCCTTGATCAAGTGGACTCAGAGAAACAAATTAAGAGAAGGAGCAGCAGGGGGTGGAATAGGGAAAGAGACCAGAATAAGTGTGCTATATACTTGGGATGTTTCCTGATAGAAAAAGTTTAGTTACTCTGGGAGGCCAAGGTGTGTGGATTTCTTGAGCTCAGGAGTTCCATACCAGCCTGAGCAACAGGGAGACCCTGTCTTCCAAAAAATAGCCAGGCATTGTGGCAAGGTGCTTATATTCCCAGCTACTCAGGAGACTTGAGGCAAGAGGATCACTTAAGCCCAAGAGTTTAAGGTTGCTGTGAGCTATGACACTATAGCACTCTACCCAGGACGACAGAGTGAGACTCTATATCAAAACAAACAAACAAACAGGGTGGTGCCTGTGGCTCAGTGGGTAGGGCACCAGCCCCACCAAGGGTGGCGGGTTCAAACCCAGTCCCCGCCAAACTGCCAAAAAACAAACAAACAACAACAACAACAAAGGTTAGTTGAGAGAAGTGAAGATCTGATTCTGATTGTTTGACTCTGCAATTCTCTCTTTTTCAAAATAACTGCTATATTGAAATGCAATTTGTATACCATGTCATCCTTTTCAAATGTCCAACTCAGTGGTTTATTGTATATTCACAAAGTTGTGCAACCATCACCACTATGTAATTTTAGAACATTTTCATCATCCCCAAAAGAAACCTCATGTGCATTAGCAACCACTCCCAATTCTTCTCTTTTCCCTTCCCCTGGCAACCACTAACCTACTTTCCATCTCTATGGGTTTACCTATTTTGGATATTTCATACAACATGTCATTTTTTACATCTGCCTTCTTTCACTTAGCTTAACATTTTCAAGGTTAACCCTGGAAATGTGGCTTGAGAGAGAAGCAAAAAAATAAACAGAATGTTAGTGGCTCCCTAGAATATGCAAATATTTTACAAATTTGATGATAAAAGGCAGCTACAAAACTATACCAGTACTTAGTAACCAAATAAGTGAGCTTATTTGAAGAATTACCTTTACAATAAATGACTTCTAAAATGAAAAATATGGGTGGGCGCAGTGGCTCACACCTGTAATCCCAGCACTCTGGGAGGCCGAGCTGGGTGGACTGCCTGAGCTCACCAGTTCAAGACCAGCCTGAGCTATAGGAAGATCCTGCCTCTAAAAAAAAAAAAAAGAAGGGCTTGGCGCCTGTGGCTCAACGGGCTAAGGCGCCAGCCACATACACCTGAGCTGGCGGGTTCGAATCCAGCCCCAGGACCCGCCAAACAACAATGACGGCTGCACCCAAAAAATGGCTGGGCGTTGTGGCGGGCGCCTGTAGTCCCAGCTACTTGGGAGGCAGAGGCAAGAGACTCGCTTGAGCCCAGGAATTGGAGGTTGCTATGAGCTGTGATGCCATGGCACTCTATCCAGGGTGACAGCTTGAG
>CAUYON010167914.1:0-40033 GCA_963573935.1 Arctocebus calabarensis
ATTTGTTTTGTTTTTTTGAGACACAGCCTTAAGCTGTCACCCTGGACAGAGTGCTGTGACATCACAGCTCACAGCAACCTCCAATTCCTGGGCTCAAGCTAGTCTCCTGCCTCTGCCTCCCAAGTAGCTTGAACTACAGGCGCCCACTACAACACCCGGCCCTTTTTTGGTTGCAGCGGTCACTGTTGTTTGGTGGGCCCGGGCTGGATTCCAACCCGCCAGCTCAGGTGTATGTGGCTGGTGCCTTAGCCCGTTGAGCCACACAGGCACCGAGCCAACAAATATTATTTGTAATCAGAAAAATGCAAATCAATACCAGGGTGAAATATTATCACACAGACACTAGAATAGCTGTGATCAAAAGATTGACCTGACAGTTTCAAATTAGGATTGAGTACATGGGATGCTTATTTTTCCATTCTTGAGATACTTTACTAAGGAGAATGTTCTCCAACTCCAACCAGGTAAATACAAAAGATGTAAAGTCTCCATCTTTTTTTAACAGCTGAATAGTATTCCATGGCATATATGTACCACAGTTTATTAATCCATTCATGGGTTGAGAGGCACTTGGGTTGTTTCCACATCTTTGCAATTATGAAATGAGCTTCTAAAAGCATTTGAATGTAAACATCCTTATGGTAAAATGATTTTCTTCTAAGTAGGATTACAGGATCAAATGGAGGGTCTACTCTTAGCTCTTTGAGGATGCTCCATAGTTCTTCTCAAAAAGGCCGTCTTAGTTTTCAATGCCACCAACAGTGTAAAAGTGTTCCCTTCTCTCCACATCCCTGCCAGCATTTGCTGCTTTGGAACTTTGTCATGTGGGTTTTTCTCACTGGTGTCAGGTGATAGATATCTCAAGGTGGTTTTGATTTTCATTTCCCTGCTAATTAAAGATGATGAGCATTTTTCATGTGTTTGTTGGCCATTCTTCTGTCTTCAATGAACAACTATAGGCCCAAGTGAGAGAAAAAAAACCCACAAATTCAAAAAGAGGGAGGGGGAAAGTTTCAGGAAGCTTCCACCTAATGTGTACCGTGTACAGGTGTCTGGCACACCTCCTGGGTGAAGGACTTAAAAACAACCGTGACTTCTTCTAACAAATGAAAACAATCTAACCTAATTTTGTGTACTCTTACATTAATCTGAAATTTTTTTAACACAAGAATTCTACTTGCAACTTAAAGCAATGGATTATACTTTAAAACAGAGATATATGCCAACACTAGATGAAAACT
This sequence comes from Arctocebus calabarensis, assembly GCA_963573935.1. Lineage (NCBI taxonomy): Eukaryota > Metazoa > Chordata > Mammalia > Primates > Lorisidae > Arctocebus > Arctocebus calabarensis. Next base: position 1,242 of record CAUYON010167914.1, read on the forward strand.
TTGCACTGACAAGTACTGGTAATAATAAAGTTCAATCTTTTATTATTTGACTACTAATGTTTATTATATTGGATTATAATATATAAAATCATCGCCATGTAAATGAGAGAAAAGGGTAAAATGTTGCCAGCGATGTGGGGGTATACCTATATTTCAACAAATAAAGACAGAATAAGAAGGAAAAGAAAAAAAAAAGATTGACCTACCAGGTATCTGTGAGAATAGGAGGCAGCTGTGATGCTCACCCATTGCGAATGGTAGTGTAATGTGGATTGCTATTTTGGAGAATGTTTTAGCAGTGTTTTAAACATGCATAAATAATTTTACTAAGTAATTCTATTCTTAGGTATTCAGCCATGAAAAATGAAATGTTATTTCCACACAGACACTTGAGCACAAATATTTGGAGCATCTTTTTTTGTAATGATGCATAATATAATGAAAAATTTTGGTATACCCATAACAATGCAAATTATTCAGCAGTTAAAATAAATGTACTACTGATATTCACAACATGGACAAATCCCCAAATCATTATGTTGAGTAAAGGTAAACAGACAGAAAAGAGTATGATTCTATTTATTTAATCCAGAGCAGCAGGAAGCAGGCTAGTCTCCCTGGGGCCAAGAGTGGATAGATAGGTGGGTGGGTGTCTGCCAACTGACCCAGTACAAGTGAACATTTTGGGGATAATGAAAACATTCTATATATTGACAATAATGGTGATTACACAGATTCATTCATTGGCAAAACTCTTCAAACTGTATCATTTAAATGGATGCATTATATAATATTTCACATAAATTATTCTTTAAAAATTGATTTTATAACTTAAAAATCTAAACTTTAATACTGTCTACATGACAACAGACAGTATAACAAAATTTATATAGTATATGATAATGGACAGAGAAAGTCTGAAGTAGCAAAATATATTTACTAGGGCGTTGAAGTTCGGGACGGTGGTTGTGAATTTGTAATATACTTATTTCCATTTTTATGGGTTTTATATTAAAATAGTTTCTCAAGACAAATTTATTCTGCAAAGCCATAGGGTTCCAGAATATGGTTTAAAATCCCCAGCCTAATTAATTCAGCCTTTGGCTCCTCCTCCAGCTCACCTTGCAAATTTTTCTCTCTTCATGCACATGTCTAGATTGCATTTCTGGGCATATTAAAATTGATTTGCTACAGAATGTATAATGGGATACAAAATATGTGACTTGTTTATTATTGCATAACAAATATGTCTTTAATTTTCCTTTGTCACATCTTCCTAAATATTTTGCAAAACCAAGGGAAGGGAAAATGAATACGGGCAACTCTCCAAGAATAAATGTATACGATGTTGACTGCATGTTTGCCTGAGTTGATGTTGGGATTCTAGCCCTTAGGTGGTGGGTTAAAATTGTAGTATCAGTGTCAACTCCAAAGGAGATCTGAACAACTTGCTTCCTGAGCTCAGAAAGTCTCTTGGTTAGAAAGTGGTAGCAAATCAATCCACTGACAAGGATATTCTTTAAAAAAAAAAAAAGAAGAAGAAGAAAAATTAAAAAAGGAAGGGACTTTATTATAGAGACACAGCCTTCCCTACAAAATAAGCATTTAGAGAGGGGAGCAGATTTATGGAGATACTTTCCCATTTGATCACTATTATTTCCCATTATGCAAATGAGGAATGCAGACTTACTTACTCTGATTGGTTGATACTTGTTGAATTCTGATTGGTCGACACACGTCACAGCCTATAGATTGATTCAGTCAGGTTGATCCAAGCACAGACAGCGTGAAAGTCACACTTTGTATGATTTCTGTTTCTTAAATGTGTTCAGCTTCTAGGGCCATAAATGTGGCCTACCTTAGTAAAAGTTCCATGTGAACTGATAAAGAATGTGTATCCTACTATTAACTGAGTGAAGTATCCTATGAATATCAATTATATGTGGTTTGTTGATAGTGCTGTTCAACTCAATTATATCCTTTACTGTTCTTCTGCCTTTTGGATCTGTAAATTACTAATAGAGGGATGCTGAAGTCTCCAACTATAATAGCACATATGCCTACATTTGTTTACAATTCTATCAGTTTTTGTTCACCTATTTTGATGCTCCATTGGCCACCACATATGCATTGAAGGTGGTTATATTGTCTGAAAAATTGGCTCATTTATTATTATGTAATTCCCCTGTTTAATACTTTTAAGACTTTTGATACTAATGTCACTTTTGTACAAAATTAATCTAATTACTTTGGTTTTCTTTTGCTTTGTGTTAGCATGGTATATCTTTCTCTGTCACTTTATTTTTAATCCCTGCACATCTTAGTTGGGTCTTATTTTTTAGTCTATTTTATCAGCCTCTGTCTTTTAATTGCTATATTCAGAACATTCACATTTAAAGTGGTAATCGTTGTAGGTGGATTAATAACTATCATATTATAGCTGTTTTCTATTGTTCTTTCTCTTTGTTACTATATCTTTCCATCTTTTTCTGCCTTCCTTTATTCTAATTGAGCCCTCTGTGATTCCATTTTCTTTTATTTTAGCATATTAATTATACCTCTTCATATGTATATATATATGTATACACATACATAGTGGTTACCCTAGAGTTTGTAGTATACATTGACAATTATTAAGAACACTTTCAAATAATAAAATACCACTTCATGGGTAGTGCAGGAGCTAATGACATTTTTTCTTTCCATTATTTATGTGTGATGTCATCTGTTTTACTCTTATACAAGCTATCTAATACACTGCGGCTATTAATATTTTGAGCAGTTATCTATTAGATCAATAAAGAATAAGAAAAATATAAGATTTTCTTCTCTTTTCTTTTGCCTTTCTATGGCTATATAACCCTGAACATGCCCAATCTCATGTCTTCTTTTGCCTTCCTTAACACTTACTTTCCTAATATAGATCAAGTTTCTTATCTGTATTATTTTCCTTCTATCTGAAGCATTTCTTTTTAATATTTCTTGCAGGACAAGTCTACTCATGATAAATTCCCCCAGTTTTTGTCTGAGGAAGTCTTTTATTTCTCCTCTCCTCTTGAAAGATGATTTCACTGGATACAAATTTGTAGATTTCTGGGGTTTTATTTTCAACATGTAAATATCACTCCTTTCTTCTCTTGCTTGCTTGGTTTCTTAAAAGAAGGCTGATGTAATTCTCTTGCTTGTTTCTCTATTAAGTAAAGTACCCTCTGTGTGTTGCCCCTTTTATGGGACTGTAGGAGCACTGCTTGTTACTGCCAGCCTCCTGCAAACACTGTACCCATCAGATAGCAAGTGAAGTAGAATTTGCATTGCCTGATTTGTCCCCTTTTCTCTGCACAGGCAGTGAAGACACTGGAAGAGCCCTGCACCTGTTCAGCTGCCAATCCCTCATGCCCACTGAGAGATAGCCCTCCCTCCGTGGATTTCTGTCCTTCCTGGTTTCCAGCTGTCTTCATGATTATTAATTCCTGTATTTCAAAACTACATCTTGTCTTTATAACATTAACTTCCATTCAAGCACATCTTCACCCATCAAATTGGATGTTAAAAGTCCAGCTCACAAAAGCAGCAGGGAGACTTATCTTTTCTTTGCCTTAAAAATTTAAAAGAACCCTCAAGAATGAAACCTTTTTTGCCCTCACAAAGTCTTTCATTGGTTACCTTTGTGCTGAACTTCTCTTCTTCTGCACCTTCCAATGTCTACCAGGAAAAAAGTAAAAATTGAAAGTTCAGAATAGCACAAGGCTTGGTTCTTTTGTGTAAGAAGTTCCATTTGCAAACAATTGTGCAAGCAGGGTAATTCATAAAGAAACCCCTTATCCCACAACATTCAGTCTCCATGAATCACTCCATGTCCCACTTATCCCCTTCCCCTTATACAGGAATATCTGAGAGATATTGCAGATTCAGTTCCAAAACTCTACAATAAATTCAATAGTGCAGCAAAATGAGTCACATTTTTTTCTGTTGCCCAGTGCATGTACAAGTTACACTTACATAATACTTTAGTTTACAAATGTGTGAAGGTATTAATTCTGTAACAGGAATCTATGTATCCCAATTAAAAAAAAAAAACTTTTTTTGCTAAAAAAAATGCTAACAATCATCTGAGCCTTCAACAAGTTTTAACCTTTTTACTGGTGATGGGTCTTGCCATGATGCTGATGGCTGCTGATTAATTAGGGTAATGGTTGTTAAAGGTTGAGGTGGCTGTAGTAAGTTCTTAAAACAAGACAACAATGAAGTTTTCCACATTCATTAACTCTTCTTTCATGAAAGATTTATCTGTACCATGCAATGCTGTTTGATAACATTTACACACGCTAAAACTTCTTTCAAAATTAGAGTCAGTCCTCATAAACCCTCCCACTCCTTTACCAACTGAGTTAATAAATCCTGTGTTGTCATTTCTACAATGTGCACAGAATCTTCACCAGGACTGGATTCCATTTCAAGAAATCATTTTCTGGCAGGCTGTAGCTCATGCTGTACTCCCAGCACTTTGGGAGACTAAAGTGGGAGATTGCTTGAAGCCAGGAGTTCAAGACCAGCTTGAAAAACACAGCGAGACCCTATCTTTGCAAGTGTAGCTAAAAAAATTTTCCAACTTTTTCCAAACTCCTGTTAATGTTAATATTTGACCTTCTTTCATGAAGTCTGAATGTTTTTAATGGTATATAGAATGGTGAGTCTTTTCCACAGGGTTTTCAACTGTTTCCCAGAGCCACCAGAGGGATCCCTATCTATGGCAGCTATAGTCTTACAGGATGTGTTTCTTAAATAATAAAACTTGAAAGGCAGACTTATTCCCTGATCCATGGGCTTCAGAGGAGATGTATTGGTAAGCATGAAAACAACAGGGTAGCTGGGCACTTGGCTAGAAAATCAAACATGTACTCTTAGGAAATGTTCATACTGATCCATTCCAAAAACACAAGCAAAAACGAAGTCACAACATTATAAATTCAAGAATTTACACCTAATAAAGGTTCAATATCTGCCAGGTAAGGCAGAGGGCCATGTAGGCATGGAGGTTGAATGTTAGTTCTGGGCAAACACAAAGTGGGATGTGAGCTACAGAGGAGTAAATGGGGACAGGGGGCTTCTAAGAGAGAGAGAGGAGCCATGGAGCCCTCCTGTTTCCAGGAATATCCTAGACTCAGCACCCAAGAGAAAGGTGGGATTGTTCCAGCTCTGTGGTACCTTCGGGAATGAAGTACTCTGAAGGTAGATATAGCTGTAGACAAATTCCAAGTCTCAATTGTATTCATAATTATTAATTTATTTTCTCCCATTGGTAATTAAGATCAATAATCCAACAGCACATGTTTATAAAGGCAATAGAAAAAGAATGTGTTCCTTAAATACACATTTATTCAGTCAGCAGTTTTCAAATGATGCATATAGATTTATTTGTGTTTTCAAGTTCACATGATCTGAAATGGACCATTGTATGCAAATGTGATTAATGCAGCTTAAGTGCCCGGCTACCCTGGAAGATGATTTTGTTAGAACAAAATGATTACCACAGCCAAGAATGGTTCATTACCATGAAAATAATAGCTTCCTTTATTTATTCCGCCTCCTTACCTTTCGGAAGTTCAGAAGTTGGAGACAGAATATCTCCTTCACAAAACCAAGGCCAGTGCCAAGACAATGCAAGAAGATGTTTGAGGAGTCAGAGGAAACATCAGTGTGTCTATGGAAAGATAAAAGATAAGTGGATTCTAAAATGCATATGGATAAATAAAGGAGCTAGACTAGCCAAAATGATTTGAAAATGTAAAACCAATTCGAGGGACTTATAGCCTTGGATTTCAAGACCTAGTATAAAGATCAAGACGGTGTAGAATAGATATTGCATGGAGTAAGCAGTAGGACAGAATAGAAAGTCTGGAAATAGACACAAAAATGTACGCTCAATTGATTTTTGGTCAAGGAGTTAAATGCAATGAGGAGGAAAGAATTACAAAATTGTACTAGAACAGCTACATATTTACAAAACAAACAAAAAAAGATCAGCTACAATATATAAAAATAATTAGAGATGGGTTATAGATTTAAATGTAAATGTTAGATTTATAAATCTTCTAAAATAAAGTCTAATTACCACCCAACACAAAGATACTAGTTATAAAGTAAGAAAATTAAGGTAGATTTCATTTTATTAGATAGATCTACTTATCAAAAGGCATTGTTAAAAACAAATAGGCAAGTGACAGCTGGCAATTTGGGAAAATATATATTAAGAAATATGTATATATATGGGACTCTTATTCACTCATATATATATATATACATATCTATGAGAGATTTATTCTTTATATACAATATATTTGTATATATATTGGAAAAAACCCAATTTAAAAATGGGCAAAACAATTAAATAGACTTTTTACAAAAGAAGATATGCAAATACAGAGCAAATAAAATTGTCCTCAGAATCCTTATGTATCCTCTTTATGCAAATTAAAACCACAATGAGCTACCAACTGCAACCAGTTACAATCACTAAAATTTTTAAAAAGGCTGACAATACCAAATCTTGTCAAGGATGTGAAATTGCTGGAACTTTCACACATACCCAAGGGCATGCAAACTCTTGACAGTTTCTTACAAAGTCAAGCATACATATTACCAAATAGTTCTACACCTGGCTATTTACCAAAGAAAATTTTAAACATGTGTTTACAAAAGAATTTGTGCAAAAATATTTGCAGTAGCCTTTTCCTTAACAGGAGAAAACTGAAAACAACCCAAACATTCATCAGCTGAAGAATAAATAACCAAATAGTAGTATATTTATATAACATAATTTTATTTAGCAATAAAAAGTAATAAATGCATTGTGGTGGGCACCTATAGTCCCAGCTACTCAGGAGGCTGAGGCAAGAGAATCGCCTGAGCCCAGGAGTTGGAGGTTGCTGTGAGCTGTGATGCCACAGCACTCTACTGAGGGCAATAAAGTGAGACTCTGTCTCTAAAAAAGAAAGAAAAAGTAATAAATTACTGATAACATAGAGCAATATGGTTGGATCTCAAAAAACATTATTCTGAGTAAAATAAGCCAGACACAAAAGAGTGAATCCATTTTTGTGAAAATGAAAAACATTCGAACTTAATCCATGGTGATAGAATTCGGAGTATTAGTTGGTTGTTGATAGGGAGCAAGGTCAGATAAAACAGTATAAGCAAACTTTCTGGGGTGATGGAGATACTCTGCATCATTTTTTTGCAGAGGTTTTATGGATATTCACAATCATAAAAATTCACCCAGCTAAACAGTTAAGATAAATTATGACCTTAATAAATGAACAGTATGACGTGAAATAAGAAATGTTGTCTAATGTTGGCCATTAGATTCTTTCTGAACAAAATGAAATGACAAACTTGGCCATTAGCAGGGGCGCAGCTACCCTGTCTCCTGTTCTGATGCTGCCTGAGATATTGTTTGCTGACAGGCGCTGGACATGATCTAAATCACTTTCTCCGGCTCCTTCAGACACAATCAGTTACCATTTCACAAAATAATGAATCTGCCAGACTGGAGAGTCCCAGAAGGTCTTGACAGAATCAACCTCTTGAATTTTGTTTCTAACCTTTCCTTCCCCTTGAAGTATTTCAGACTTAACAGCTGCCCCGTTAACGCCAAACGCAGATCTGTAACGTGAGAGCAGAAAGTGAGTACTGTGAGCGGCTCTTACGGGGCCAAAGATACGAATTTAAAGGTGAGCACCCAAGAGGGAGAAGGATTGAGAGGAGTGGAGACAAAGAGAGAGAAAGAGGAGGAGGTGAGAGGAAAGAACAGAGAAAAAATGATGGAGATCAGAGAAGATGAACAAGACAGACAGAACATTGTCATGCCTGGTGTAACCTGAGGCAGGTGACATAAATTATAGAAACATCTAAAATTGAAAAGCTCACAAGGTCTACGAATATTTATCAACAACCTAACAAATTAATTACCTGCAAATACTTAGAGAAATTCAAGGCATGAGCCTGGGGAACACACCCCATATTTCCTTCTTTTTAATTCCAAACAGAGATTAGTATTTCAAAGCTTTCTGTATCAGGCAGTGTCATGAACTAGGTTATAAAAGAGATATCTAAGCACTCCCCCAGGTTGGCAACCCTCCACCCCCAATTTTATAAATATCAGCTCCTTGTTTTACAATCAAGCAGCTCCTGCCAGGATTACACATTTCTCTGAGACCCATTATCAACATGTTTATTGGAGGCACTTTCTATACGTGCTTACTGATCCGAGAATCTGTATTGTTATTCTTCCTCACAAAAGCTTTGTTAGGGCATCAGGGAGCATCTGTTTCCAGCTACTCCCTTAGAATTTTCTTTCTTGTGGATATCAGCTTATTAAGTATTGGGAGACTCTCCTTTCTTGCCCAGTTTAGTTTTCAATTGATTTTTGGAATTATACGTTTCATAAAAGACTCATTCGTCTAAAGCAATTTTTGCCTCTGACCTTTTTTCATACCAGTTTATGATGCAAAATAATCTGTGCTCAGTACTGTTTGAAGCTTCCTCCTCCTCCCATCAATAAGTGCCCAGGAAAGTGACACATGACTGATGGCAACTGCGTGTTCTGTCCACCCCATAATGTCTCCGTTTATACTCCAGACCCCACCTGTAGTAACAGCATTTCTGGGAGTGCCTGGGAAAACTGGGCTTGGATGAGGAATGGCTCTTCTTGGCCTTGTTCAGCCTGACATGGATCCAGAAAGTTGTCATTCTGAGACTCTGAAGTCTGAGAAGAGAAAGCAAAAAGATAAACCTTGCAAGCAATTTGGAGAAAAAAATGAAGTTCACATTCCAGGGGTGATAACTTTCTGAGTTCTCATCAACTATGATTTCAGGCATAACAACTATACAAGAGGAACCTTCCTCTCTCCCACAGCCAGTCCCATAAACGGGGTGTGGGGAGTACCAGATTTTTCTATACATGAACAAAAAGTGGTAATTGTAGGTTCAGCTACTTTTGTCTCTCCTCACCCACTAACTGAAAAGGAATCCCCGAGCGCCAAACAGCCTCAGCCAGTAATGCCACTCTCTTTACACAAATGGTTCCCTATATCTTATTCAATTCTCCAGATTTATTCTTTCTCCTCTTCTCCCTGCAAAGATGCTGAGGTCCACAAGAGAATGTTTATTCTTAATGGGAGCAAAATGCAAGCTTATCTTGTATTTTTCCTGAAGGACAGAACTACCAAAAGGAAAGTTCTGGGAGTGGTTCTTAGCAGCCTCATTCACTATATCTGAGATTGGTTCTTGAGTAGTTGGAAAGAAATAAACTAGGAGAGAATTGGTCAGTTGCAGAGCCAGGTAGGGAGTCACTGAAGTGGCACCATCTTCCCGCAGCAACTAATGTACTTTGCAGGTGTCATCCGAGAAGCATGGAGTTCCGCAGTTTCATAACCACTTCCTCCCTCAGCCTCACTCCTGGCATGGTGACTTCGGAGGCTTCGGTGGATGAGAGGTGGACAGGAGACTTCGGTGGATGAGAGGTTTGCTCTCTCCACCTCCCTCAGCACCCTCACCAATGCCCACTCTGCCCCTACAACTTGGGAAGCTCACTGTTCTAGAGCCTCTCTAACCACTTTGACTATCCTTTGAGATTCATCTCTTTCCACAAATGAACCAAAAGCTGTTCACCTGGGTGAAAGGATTATCAGGAGCCTTGCTGAGCTTGAGTCTTGAGTTTAAGTTGAGCATTTTGAGCAGAGTTGCCAAAGACAACTGTACCTGAAAGGACTCACTGCTAGATTCACATATTTGTTACTAAATTTCATATAAAATGATAACCCTGGCATGAAATAGATAGAAATGGTCATAGATGTGCTCATAAACTCATTCGCCTCTGCAGCCTGCCCTCACAGGGATGTGTACTGGGCCACTTTGAACCCACCTTTTATACTGTCAGCTTGATGACACGTTCCTCTGAATTAAGTCCACTGGTTAGACTTAGATGAGAAGTCACGAAGGATTATCAAATCAATTGCTGCTGTCGGGGAGCCAGAGACCCCCTCCAACCCTACTTAGGTTCTTCTTAGGTCACTTTGGGGGATCTAGAACCCAATTGGACACCCAGCTGATTAACAAGAGAGAAGTATGAGCATTTTGTTAGAGTGATGTGTACTCGGGGGTCTTCATAAGAGGGCGGCGAAGTCTGCAGAAGTGGCCCCCAAAGAAAGATGCTTTTATACTTTTTAGACAGAGAACAATACATTTGAGAAGAAATGACAGAACAAAGAAAATCTGGCTGAGAATAAGACATTTTCTGGAGGAGTCACTAACAGATACATGGAGGGGGTGGGTGGGTATATAAAACAGGAGAAGAAAAAGAGTTACTTCATTAAATATATTTATTCAAGTCTATTATAGCCTCCAGTTCTAAGTCTGATGATGATTATTTTCTCAGCCCACTATGGAGAGGGCACAGGGTTATTTACGGCTTGCTGCTCGCAGGAAGAGACAGGCCAGCTCACCCTTTCTGAAACTACAATTTCTCTAATGTTTTCAGCTCAAAATAATCAATGTATCGATCTAATGTATTTTAGGAAGGCATGTCCTTCACTCCTCCACCAGCTTAAGAATTGTGGCTTATAGATATCAAGTCACTTAGAGGGTACATGTGCAATTTTGTTATGAGCATGGATGGTGTGGTGGTTAAGTCAGGGCTTTTTGTAGTTAACTAGCTTTATTCACAGCCAAGTGGTCTTTTGAAAAGCCAGTAAGAGTATACATTTGGGAAAGGGCACTCTCTTCAATAAATGGTGCTGTGGGTGGGAGGCGCTTGTGGCTCAGTGGTTAGGGTGCTGGCCCTATATACCAAGGGTGGCAGGTTCAAACCTGGCCCTGGCCAAACTGCAACAAAAAAATAGCTGGGCGTTGTGGCAGGCGCCTGTAGTCACAGCTATTCGGGAGGCTGAGGCAAGAGAATCACCTAAGCCCAGGAGTTGGAGGTTACTGTGAACTGTGTGACCCATAGCACTCTACCGAGGGTGGTAATGTAAGATTCTGTCTCCACAAAAAATAAAAATAATAATAATAAATAAAAATAACTGGTGCTGTAGAAATTGCAGAAGAATGAAACTGGACCTCTGTCTCTCACCACACACAAAAATCAACTCAAGATGGACTAAAGACTTGGACACAAAACCTGAAACTGTACAAATACTAAAAGAAAATCTAGAGAAAACTCTATTGGATATTGGCCTAGGGCAATGTTTCTCAACATTTTTTCATCTCAAGGCACACTTGAACCTATAGTTAAACTTCTGTGTCACACTTAAATTATGTTGACCAAAAAAAGACTAAAAAAGAAAAAAAGCATATACTTAACTATGCTTTGAAGTTCTTTTAGAAGTAATATAATTAATGATCTTTAAAAATGTTCATGGCACACCAATGTGCCACAGGACACTAGTTGAAAATCACTAGGCAAAGAATTAGTACAAATAAAAATGAAAATGAGTTATGGCTAAAGGATGAAGGAAATATGCATATAGGTTGTATGAAATATATGCTGTGATTTAAAATGTACATGGAAAATAGCTTTAGGATATTGGAAGATCCACACTGGACTTGCTTGTTTCAATAATTTGAAGTAAGGAGAATTTTGATTACATGTACAGATTTTACTCTGATGTGACTTGTTACTCTCCTCTTTTGATAGTGGCTATTATGAGGCTCAAATGAGATAATGGACAATTTTAAAAGAAATTCTATACTCAAAAGCACTTGGCAAATATTAGCAATGGCCGTGCATGACATTATCAGTATTAACCCAACCATAGCTTGTTTTCAAGTACATCACAAAACTGCAGGGGATAGAAGACATTAGGCTTAACTGTTCCCATTTTACTCCAAGGTACAGAGGAAAAATACTTGGATGTCTAAGACAGAAGTGGAACTAGAATCCAGGTCAATTGCCTCCTGAGATAGTATCATTCCCATTACACAGCATTACTTCTAGAGTACTGGAACAGCCCAACAAGAAATATACAGCTCCTGTCAAAGTACCTGGTTCTACCAGATGGAAGATAAGCCTGCAGAAGACAGACTAGAAATCTCACCTTTTATGGACCCCCCCAAAATAATAATAAAACCCAGCATTTGTAGTCAAGAGACTCAGGTTCATGGTCTCATTCCACCTGTTGGGCACACACTATTCATTGGCTAACACAAGAGACATGGCTGGTGCTATTTCTCCTGCTTTCTATCTGTGGGCGCGGGAAAGCTTAGTGCTTGTTTTCCCAACAAACTCATCACAAGGTGAGTCCGTGTGATCTGGTTCAGATGAATAAAATACTGTCTATGTTATCTTAGGGGTTTCTGGAAAGGATTTACCTTTCCTAACAAAATAAAACAGTTACAACTGATGCTACCACTTCCTTTTCTTCCCGCCTTGATTCCAGATGTAATGTTTGGCGCTAGAGAAGCCACATTACTATCATGAGGCCTCGAGCATGAAGAGAAGTCGATAGAATATATTAGTCCTGACAGCATCTAAATGCCGGATCTTTACCAACATCTTTTTTCCTCCAGATACTTTATGTTTTAGGAAAAATTCAACCTTATTTGTTTTAAGTCACTGCCGGCAAGTGGTTTTTGTTTATGTTTTTGGCTTAAAACAACAGCCATATTTTATTTGCTCATGATTCTGGAGGGTCTGCGAGGCAATTGTCTGTTCTGGGCAGCTTGGCCCAGACTGAAGAGTATAGGATGGCCTTACTTGTATGGATGGCAGCTGACATAATGACAACTGGGATGATGGTCACCTTCCTCTCATTATCCAATGGGCTGGTTTGTTTTTTAAAATACAGATGATGGCACTTTTAACTTTTATAGTATCTTACTAACTTGAAATTGCTCATGCTATTAACTTCCCTATACTAGTGAAACAGACTAAGTGATTGGCTACCACACAGAGCTATAGACTTACCGTGGGGCTCAGGCCATGTAAGCATGACTCCAGGTTTCAGGAAGCATGAACTGAGAAAGTGTGTACACGGGAGTAACAGTCTGACACATAGGAGGCATTGAACGCACCCCCATCCTCCTCCTCCATGACTCTCCCTTCACCTTGATCAATGTCACTACCCTCAACTCTGCCCACCCACTTCCCCCTCCTCTTTCTCTTATGAAACTTTTCTATCATCCTCAACACAAAGTTTACTACCATTTTATTCCCTGGATAGATCCCAAGACAAGGTTTGTATTAGGAATTATGCTGAGTATAAGACTGACAGGGAAATGGGAAATGGGCTTTCTAAGTCTAGAGGCAAAATCATAATGACATTTTTCTTCAGCATATAACCATAAATTTTCTAGAAACCCCAGCATTAGTTTTGTAGGGCAGTTGTAACAAAGCACCGTAAACTGGGAAAAGCAGAAGTTTGCTGTCCTATAATTCTGGAGGAGGTCAGATGTTTCAAATCACGCTGCTAGCAGAGACACACTCTGATCTGAAGACACTAGCAGGGGAAATCCTCCATTCCTCTCTCCTCACTTCTGCTCACTGCAGGTGTTTTTGGCTAGGAGATGCATCCCTTGAACCTTCCACATTCACCTTGCTTTCGCCCTTTATGCCTCACGTCTTCTTCCCTCTGTTTACATTTGTGTCCAAATTTTCCCTTTTTATAACAGATTAGGACCCACCCCAATGATTTCCCCCCTTTTTCAAATTTCCCCTTATTATAATGGATTAAGACCCATCCAAATCATCTCCCCTTAATTTGGTTAAATTTACAAAGGCCGTTTCCAAATAAGGCCCCCTCACTGGGGGTCAGGATTTCAAAATTTCTTCCTTCTGGGTACGTAATTCAATCTGGAAGCCCCATTATAAATTATTCTATAACACTGGCTTAGTTATTTCTGTATTATACCTCAATCAAGAAGAATACTGCCTTTAGCTAGATATAAAAGTTTTGTCTTATCCCTTTTTTTTTAACTGTGTTTTTAGGTTTGAGTTAAACAAGATTGTAATTTTCTTTTCCCCAAGAGCATTTATCTTGGAGTGGGAGATTATTTAATCCAGAAAACTCCAGGCACTCTGACAGATGGGGAATAAAATGTAAGACATTAAAGGGAATCATGTGCTGTATAATTCCCAAGAGCCTGACCTGACCAGAGGAATCATTAAGAAAACAAAAATCACGTTCATCTGTGTGCTACTCCTGGTGATGAATTCCCAGCGTGATCCATTCCTTTGTCTCTTTTTCAGGATCAGCTTCTCTAGGCTGAACAACGTGATTAGTTGTCAACCCAGAACCGGGAGAGTTTAAATGATGTTGATGGCCTTGCCGCTTTTCAATGTCATCTGTTTTTATTATTCATAGGTGTCCAAATGTCCCTGGCTTTTTGCCACAAAGAAAAGCAAGTGTGAATTTAAGAACACGATTCATTGGCTGAGATTTGCCCCAGGCAACACACATCTATCTATACAGAGCTCCATTGCCAGCATCAGGTAACCAGCTGCTTTCAGCACTGGACAGCGACCAGCGAGCCCGCGTGTCCAGTAAACAGAAGCCAAATAATCCCAAGGAGGAAAGCTCCCACTTGTGCATAAAGGAGGTGAATAAAAATTAACACGACTGGAGAAAAGAGCAGTTTCAAGAAGCAACTGGAATTTTTTCATATTGGAAATTCTGACTATTTTCCCCCTTAATATCTGAACAGAGTTTTCATGTCTAATAAAGAAACAATTTCATCCCTTCATAATAAGAGCAATCCTTCCCTGTGCCCCTCATGTCTGTCTTTTTCTCTTTGTCTGACAATAGGTTTATCCATGATTTGTACAGATTTCATGTCCTCTCCTTTTCCTCCAACTCCCTCTTTGGCTTGGCTTTCCCTTCTTCCCCTCCCTCACTGTAGTTTGATCACTCATCTCAGGAAGGACAGCTCATCTTCCCGGAGAACTCCCACTCCCTTAAGGAAAACAATCCAGCGAGGGCATTTGGGAAACTGGACCTTGGCCTTGCCTCCTGGGCTCTCTGTTAGCTGCTGACTAAACTGTAATTCAGTGTTGAGATTGCTTTTGCACTGGGCTTCTTTTGCTAAGTGTGTTTAATCTGCTGTAAAATTGTTTTCATGGTTGTAGTCAGTGTTACAGTAACTGTTTAACAATGTGCATTTCTTTGCTTTGAAACGGGTCTTGGCAGTCTCTATGCAAATTAGCACTTGTCTAATGCCATTAAACATGGTCCCTGGAAAAGCAACAGCTGCAATGTTGGGTGAACTTGTGCACTCAGTCTGGGGGAGAAGGAGATTGGAATAAGGAAGCAGAAACTCCATCTCAGATGCATGGCACAGACCTTGCCTGGACATGCATGATCTTCACCTTAACCCTTGGCCTTGTGTTAGGAACACAAGTCAGTAGGCTTCGTTAGACCAGCTGAATTCATGTGCTGCTATCATTTGAGTTGCAGTTGACCAAATGTCAAATCCTGAACTGCAACATAATGGATTACATTGGCCTGAGAAACTGTGCTTTGATTTGGTTTAGTCATGGAAGTCGTATTTCAGGTAGAAAATACAAGGTACATTGGGGTTCCCCCCCAAAATTTAGCCTGTGATGTTGTTAAAAATGGGAGAAGGTGACATATTGTCCAGTATGTGTGCTAAATATTGTACATTTCACTTCTCTTCTTAATCCTGGCGACAATTCTGCAAAGTTAAATGTCACAGGTTGAACTCTCTTGGGAGCTTGCTTTGAGACAGAGTTTGGACAGCAGAATGCTTATTGAAAAGTGTCTTTCAGTGACCCAGCCTGAGCAAAAGTGAGACCTCATGTCTACTAAAAACAAAGAAGCTAGCCAAGTGTGGTGGAGCATGTGCATAGTCCCAGGTACTTGAGAGGCTGAGAAAAGAGCATTGCTTGATCCCACGAGTCTGAGGTTATTGTGAGCTATGATGCCATGGCACTCTACCCAGGGATCAAGAAGGAAAGAAACAAGATTGGACAGAAGAGTATTTGAGCTACAATGTAGACCCAACAAGTTATTTGTGCCTGGCCCTCCCCTGAGAACTGGTGGTCCTCCAGAATTGTCTCAGTTTGGGCTAAATGGTCAGGCCTTTGTATTCCCACTCTATCAGTCAGAGTAAGAAAATGAAAAGGAACATGACCCTGAGAGAACCACTTCTCTGCAGCTGAGATCCTTAAAGGGATTCATAGGTAAAGACTGTTGCCAAAACTCCACCCAGCAGTTGAAGCAACAGTCCTTCAGTGAAAGGGGATCTGAGCTGTGTATCACAGTGTCTGACCTGTAAGGTATGTTTATTATCATCTTAAAAAAGAAAGGGAAATTAAGAGAGGTTAAGTGATTATTCAAGGTCACATGATGATAATAGGAATTTTTTGTCAAGATCCTTTCTAAGTATAACACTTGTGTCCTTGATTATCTCAGAACAACCCAAATTTATAGGTATTATTATAATACAAGATTTAACAAATGAAGAAACTCAGATACAGAAAACATAAGTAACTTGTCCAAGATATCACAGCTGCAAAGTGAGAGACCTGGGACTCAGGCCAAGTAAGCCTAACTCAAGAGATGCCCAACCACTACATCACTTTGCTGCTGCCTGAACTTGAACTGAGAACTTTCCAATGGTGAAGCCCATGCTCTTCCCTTTATGGTAATATGGATTCTTCAAATCTGAGACTGAGCAAAGGTGCTGGATCTGGAGAAGGAATGAACTAAAACTTTCAAAACTGAAACCCAAGCACTTCTGAAGTCCTATTTCCCTGGCTTCCCCCCCCCCCCCCAGAAACCAGAACAGTCATGTGAGTGTCCTGGACCTGAGGCTCCCTGACTTCCTGGGCTCTCAACCATGTAGCTAGGCCTCCTGCTGAAGCAGGTGAAGAGTCTGGGGAAGTTATTTGTGTGCTCCCACCCCGCTGCCCTGGATGGAACAACAATGAGGAGGCTGCTGGCCTTGGAGTGGTGGATCCCGAGGGGCCTTGGAGTGTGGGGTCTGGATCTTTCTTAACCCAGCACCTGTCTGGCAGCTCCTTCTTTGAGAAGGATGCTATCAATTCTCAACAATGGAAAATTCTACATTTCTTGATCTTCCTGATTCCTAGTGTAGAGCTCTCTTTCCCTTGCCCTTTCTCCTTTCCCCTCTATGAGCCAGTTTCTTGCTCCAGAAATTACAGCCTCTGGGTTCTCTACGTCCTGCTAACAGCCTTTGCTCTCCCCACCCAGACTTGTTGTCTTCCTTGGGATATGTTGAAGCCCTTTGATCAATTCTTAAAGCTGCGTGTTTCTTTCTCCCCTACTTCATTTAACATATATCTGTATCTATCTATATACATCTGTAGATACAACCTCTTGAGTGATTTTATAACCAAGGGAGTCAGATCTGCAAGCAGATAAACAACAAGAAATGTCCTGGCTGGACCAGAGCTGAGACTCAGATAAGTCCAGAAGATGAGAGTCAGGAATGTCCCAGGCACTTAAGCCCATCCACCGATGTACAAGGGCATGAGTTGATTCTTGCAAACATTAGTACTTTCTCAATATCTCAAGAGAAAATTAGACAAATGGAAGCTGAGATTTCAGGTCAAAATATCCCCATGCTACAACCATCCCCTGCAAATTAACAGCACGTGGAAGGTAGAGTATTCTCTGATTTGTTCTGCAGGATGCTCACTGGCCGCATGCAGAGACCGGAGAGAGCCTGGCCTTGGGAATCAGCACCAGAAGCCCTCAGGGGAGGAGCATCTCGGCAGCAGGGAAGGCAGCCACCACCACAGTCTTTCCAAACACGGAGGGGCAATGGGGGCAGCCGCGATAAGGGAGGGGCACGCACGTACAAGAAATGCCTGCAGCAGCAAAGGGTAGAACATCCAGTCACTCAGGCATTAAACAAATCTGGAATTGTTTTTCTTACCACGTTAGAAACCTGGGGGAGTTGGCACCTAGCATTGGTTCAGTAAATTCCTGCTGTCGGGGCTAGACTATTGTGATTCCTTCAGCTTCTTCCTCTTATCTTCCCACTTGCTGCTGTGGCTTCGGTTATAAAATAAACACCAAGGCTGGAAGCAAGAACAGGTCTAAGCACGTGGAGGGTGAGCGAAGGAGCAGCTGCACACTGTGCCTCTTTTTATCAGAAAGCACATTTCCCCCTGGAGACACATAGACCTCTACATTGCACTGAGCAGAGCAGGGTCCAGTCAGTTTCTGGCTTTCCAGTCCACGCAGTAGGAGGTGACAAGAGGTGGGAGCTGGAAACAGGTGGTGGTTAGTCTATGGAGATGGCTGTGTGTCCCTAGACATCAAAAAAGTGAAGAAGTAAAATTTTGCAAGGGGCTGCTCCCTTGCTGGGGAAGGCTGGGAAGGCAGAGCTGACCTGTCCTAACTTGGACATGCACGTGGCTTCATCTACACACCAGTTGGTGCTTCGAGAAGAAAAGCCCTCCCCACCTGCCTTTTTTGCTGCTATTCTCCTGTCCCAATGCCCCTGCCTCCAGATCTGGCACCTGGATGATGTGGGCTTTCTAGCCAGTCTCACGCTTCTACAGTATTCCTCCCACACTTCTTCCAAGTGGCTGTAACTCCAACTTTGTCACTTAACCCCACTGCTTATACTGTTAGTTCCTATACCCAGAGGATCAAGTCTAAGTTCATTCAAATGACACCAGAGAAATGGTAGACTTACTACAAAGGTACAATAATGAAAACAAAATAGTACTGGCAAAAGGCTAGACATATAGATGGAATAGAATAGTGAGCCCAGATATAAGCATAGACAATTACAGTTAACTGGGGCTTGACAAAGGCACAGAGGCAGTTCAGTGGAGAAAGGACAGACTTTTCAACAAATGGTGCTGAAAAAATATTGGATATACATGAACCCACTGAACTGTATACTTTGAAAGAATTAAAAAGTGAAATTCTATGTTACATGTTCTTACCAGAAAAAATATTTAATTTTGTAAAAGCATGAACCTAGACAAAGACCTTACATTTTACACAAAAATGAACTCAAAATGGATTATAGAGCTTGCAGCAAAATGCAATATTATAAAATTTTAGAAGAAGAGAGAGGTGAAAATTTGACATGTCCTTGAATTTGGTCGTGAGGGTTTAGGTACAACACAAAAAGTCTGATCTACAAAAGAAATAATTGGTAATTTGACTTATGACAATTGAAAACATATACTCTGTGAAAGATGCTATTAAAGGAAAGCAAAGACAGGCCAAGACTCAGAGAAGATGTTTATAGAACCCATATCTAATAAATAACTTGTATCCAAAATTTGCGAATAACTCTTAAAACTAAATTACAAGACAAAAATCAACCCAATTCAAAAGTGAGCAAAAAATCTAAACAGACACCTCATCAAAGAAGGCATACATGTGGAAAAAGCATTTAAAAAGATGCTTAACTTTATTTATCATTGGAGAATTGCAAATTTAATAATGCTGTGATAGCTCTACAAACCTAACCAAATGGCACAAGAAAAAAAAACTACCTGAAAATGCCAATTGTTGACAAAAATGTGTAGCAACAGAAACTGTCATTCATTGTTGGTGAGAATGAAAAATGGTACAGCCACTTTGGAAGGCAGTTTGACAGCTGCTTTAGAAAGCTAAATATAGTCTTACCATAAGATCTAGCAAAATTATTTAGTCAACTGATTTGAAAACATCCCCGCACAAAAACCTGCATGTGAATGGTTTTTAGAAAAATGTATTAGTAATTGCCAAAGATTGAAAGCAACCACAATAACCTTTAATAGTTGAATGGATTAAAAATCTATAACAATTATAGATAATAATTATCTACACCGAGGATAAATAGAAATGAGCTAGCAAGGCACATTGCCAAGTGCAAGAAGCCAGTCAGAAAGGGATACATCCCACAGGACGCTAAACAGATGACATTCTGGAAAAGAGAAAACTGTAGAGTTGAGTCATCAAACAGATCAATGGCCGCCAGGGGTCAGGGAGCAGGAGGGCTGAATACACGAAGCACTGCAGATCTTTTAGGGCAGTGAAAATATTCCAGGACTAATGGCTAGGTAAAAAACTCATAACTCACAGAAGTTTGTATCACTTTAATGTATGTCTACTGGAAAGGTCATTTTAGGAGGTTGGGCCATTGCAGGATTTGTAGACTCTTGCATCCTAATCAACCTATAATACAAATGATGGAAATAACTTGGAGAAGGAGACAGGGGGTTGGAAGGGACCAAGCTAAGGAACTTTGGAAATGGGTGGGGTCTAAAGGACTAAAGAGAACAAAAATTATACATAAGTATTGCACCACAGTAGATAAAATTACTTCCCACAGGTATGTGTGTTAGTAAGACTGAAACCACCATAAGTACACACTGGAGCTGAACATTTAAGTAAATGGACGGTGGTGGTGAGATTCGGGTTCTCACTGAGGCAGAGGGAAATTACAGACAACCCAAAGAAAAGTCTGGGGCACTAATGTTTGCTGCTACATTACAGTTGCAGATGTCAACAAGAACTCAAATATAGGTTAAAACAGGTGCATATGAGCATGGGTTAGTATACACACTTATTTCTGACCATTGGGTAGGCCTAGAAACAATGACACCCCAACAACAATGAACACTCTTTGCACCAAGATTTTAGTTTCTAATACTATTCCCAAAAGGAACAAGATTTCCTTAGACAAGTAATTGATGCTTAGCAGGCTCACGCACTCATGCACGCACAAACACACACTTGCCCATGAGAGTGGTATGTGAAGTGAACACAGGTGCTCCCATGGGCCAAAGCTAAAATGATTAGATTAACAAGATAATGTAAGCAACGTCAGACTGGAATCTCAGTATAAAATAAATATGTATGTGTCAATCAGGAGAGTCACTGGGGATATTTGGGGATAGTAAAACTTCCTTTCCACAATAATGAAATGGCAGAACCATCACATTATACATTTGTCAAAACTCACAGAACTTTACAGTACTTTAATGCATGCATGTATATTTTTAAATAAATAAAAGTGACAAATCTCCATGCGGAGGAATGCCAATGATTTATGTAGACATTCTACCCTCAAGAAAGGTGATCATAACACCCCATTCCCTAAGTGTAAGCTGTATATAATATCTTTCTTCTAAGAATTTACTCTAGAAGGGGGTAGGGGAAGGTAACTTTACATTTGAGAAAGCTGAGGAACACTACTGATCACATCCTGTGATCAATGTCATCCAAATCAAAGTCTTTTAAAACCAGAAAGGCATGAAAAATAATCACCCCCAACAGGAGCCTAACAAGACGTGATGACTAAGTGTTACGTGGTCTCCTGGAACAGAAAAGGGGCCTTAGGTGCAAACAAAGAAAATCTAAATAAAGTGCGGATTTTAGTTAATAGCAAAACACCAAGACTGGCTCATGAGTTGCAACAAATGTACCACCCTAATGGGAGACATCAGTAACAGAAGAAACTGGGTATATGGTGTGTAGAAATTCTCTGTAATATCCTTAACGACTTTTCTGCAAATCAAGTTCTTCCAAAACCAAATATTTCTTTTAAAAATAAAAAATATATATCATTGTTCCAAGGAATACTATTCGGCAATGAAAAGAATCAATGTGCCAGTGCATGCCCCAACATAGTTTAACCTCAAAAATAGTACGATGAATAACAGGAGCAGACACAAAAGCTCATGTTGCATGGACATTTGTATTAAATGTCTGGAGAAGGCAAATCTGTTGAGGTCACGATTAGGTTAATAGCTGCCATGACTGGGACTAAGACAGTTTTCCAAGGCAAATGCTGTTCTGCTCAGTGTTCCTCCATAATAGAAGCCGGAGAAGGACAGGGCTTCCCACCTCCAGAGGCTGCATGATCAAGATTTTTGCTACCTGGAAAACTAGGCACTCAAAGGCCACATCCTCAGCGTCTCACTCTAACATTTACAATGCACTTTCCCCGGAGCCTGAAGTTGCAAGATGTGGGCAAGGCCTCTCAGTCTCAGGGGGCCACCCGGCTCCTCAGAGGATGCAGCCCCAGCCTCCCTCCTCCCGTCTACCCCTCTCAGCTCTGCCACCAATGCCTCCCCGGGTCTGAGAAGACAGCAACTGGCTTCTTCCCAAACAGCCAAGGGCGTTTGAAAGATAGTGAGTGATGCATTATAAATGCAGACCAAGAAGGCCTCAGAAGAGCAGGCAGCAGGCAGAAACCGTAATGAGAGGAGAAATTGGTTTGTGACTTCTATTTTTTTTAATTTAGATCACCCAGAGCAGGAGGAAGCAGCATGAAACAGGACAAGGCCTGCTGAGCCGGTGGGAGTCAGGAGACCTACTCCACCTCCCTGGGGACTGGCTCCTGGGTCTATAAGGGAGGAGGTGGCACAGCACCTGCCAGAGGCTTTGGGTCCCAGCTCTGCCTCCTACTACATTAGGAAGTGAGAAAGACCCTTATCCTCCCCAAGCCTTGGGTTCCTCATCTGTGAAGTGGGGTCACTGCACTTCATTGAGGGGTGACTGTATTACGGTGGGACTGGAGGGCATGGTGTAGCAGGGCCTGGCATAGAGTGGGTGCCCCATGCACAGAAGCTGGGCTCATAGACGTGGCCGCATTCCTGCAGCCCCACAGCTGAGGGTTCCAGTGATACACAGAAAGATAGCCATCAAGCCCACATCATGCTTGCTTGGGGACTGCAAGCCACCCTTGGATGGGCTAGTGAGAATCTCTCAATTCAGAATAGAATGATAAAATAATAAAATAGCACCATGTCCCTGATAATGCTCAAAATCTTTGGAATCCACTAACGCACCTAAGCATTCCAGCAGACTTGTGCCTGGCCTTATGTTTATTTGCTAGGAACCTGCTGAGTTCTGCAGAAGCAGCTCCTGACACTGAGCTTGGGTGCAAGCTGCTTCTTGGGGCAGGGAAGTGGACTGGGCAGAGGAAGGACTCTGACCGCAGAGCAGGCCCAGGGAAACCTTGACCAACCCGACAGGGAGCTCTGGGGTGGGCACTGCCTGTCACAGTTATCCCGTACCACCTGCAATGGGCAGGCCCCAACCCAACCTGCTCAGTCTCTCTGGACAAGGCTGTGATCTGAGGCAAGGTGGCTCTTGGCAGTCACACTGTCCCAGGGGGGCAGAGGCTGTGTTCTGATCTCACTCCTTGTTGAGGACCAAGTCCTTCCCTGGAAGGAAACAGGGGCAGCACAGTAGGGTACATTTTCCAGGGAAGGGATTGGAGACACAAATAATGCACCAAAGAACCCGAGTAACTAATGGCAAAGTTGAGATTCAAGTCCAGACAGGACAGCTTCAAAGGCTATGCTGGGAGCTGCGGTCCTTCGCTGCCCTGTAACAAGTGACGGTCTTGCTGTGCTATCTGATTTGTAAAGTCTGTTCACCTCCATGTCACTGGATCCACCTACACCCTGTGGGGATTGTTCACTCTGCATTTCAGATGAGGAAACTGAGGATCAGAGGCTTCGAGGTCTCACATCCAGGGTCACACACACACAGTTGGCAGCGTGGTATTTGAACCCAGTTACCTGACCGCAGAGACAGCTCCTCCAGGAAGCCATGTCACCTCCCAGTCCTCCCCGTGCTCCCAGCTCCTCAGCCCAGGGTGCTCCAGGCCCTGGCTTGCCTGAGATGTGGGGTTGCCCTGCAACCAACCCTGAGCACGGCCACGTGTTTGCATCAGGGAAATGAAAACCCCTTCCTCATGCAGAGGCCGTGGTGGGTGGCAGGCCCAGAGATGTGTGGCATGAGATACATCTGCTGAATGGAGAGGGTCAGACTTCTGACCTTGGCATTGTGCCCATGCCTTTCAAAACACCGGTTTTAGGAGACAGTACTCAGCTCCAGTGGAGGCGCACACAACCATATCGCTGACATGGAAAGAATAGCGATCTTGTCCTAATGGCTCTAAAATGAAATACAATCACAGGAGGAAAATTACCCTGAAATCCTGTCCATCCGCTTTGCAGAGAAGCTTCTCACCTTAGGGCCACCCTCAGGGTCCCGTCTCCACTGGGGGATGAGGCTGCAGAGGCCTCTTTAACCCTCCAGGAGCCACGGCCTTCTGGTCCATCAGCAGACTGACCAGCACCAAAGGAGTTAGGGCCCTTGGCAAGCCCTTGCCCTTGGTCACCACTGTGGCCACTTCCCTGTGGGAAAATGTCTGTTCTTAAGCATCAAATGCAGAGATATGGAAAACTACACTCAAAGACAGGATATGAAACTTCCACCGGGGACTAAATTAGGAGACATTCTGAGGTCTGAACTTGGTGCCTCCTTAAGCTGCCCTGAAGTCTGATGAGCCTGCTCTGGAAGTCAGAATCCAGACCTCAGAGAGGTGAGAGATACGACCAACACACTCCTTCCTAGTCTGTGAGGATGTCCTCAGAGAGACTCAGAAACCACCGGAATAACCCTGGTCAGAGCAGGTGTCCAAAATGCCCAAGAAAGAATTGAGGTATTGCTGAATCTCCTCAACTCACTTTCAAGCTGGCTGGAACAATTCCTATCCCCAGGACTCCCCTTCCTTGTCCATTGCTATTTCTGTAATTATGGGGGCACTAGGAATAGGCAGCTATTTCTAACCAAAAACTCATAATTACATTGGGTTGATCTGCACCTCATGCTATGAGCCAGACACCAGAAAGGTGCATGATCTATCTCCAGCAGATAAATCAAAGAGAAACTCTTCAATTCTTTACAATGTTTGGCAAACAATGAAAAAGAGATCAGACATAGGAATGTGAAAATGAGATTTTTAGTCGAATAAACACCAGACCTACAGATTTTTCAAATACCAAAGTTAGTAAAGTAGTAACTTTTAAATAATTATTATAAACATGCTGAAGAAATAAAGAAAAACATAGACAAAATAGTTGAAGAGATAGAAAACCAGCAGAGGAGTGGAATCTAAAGGATAAAGCCAAATATGCATTCTAGAATTGAAAAATGTATCTGAAATAAAAAAACTCATTGGATGACCTTAGATTTATCAAAAAAAGAGAGGATTAAACAGGTAATTCAAAAGAATGTGTTCAAATGAGCCACATAAACTAAATTTAAAAAAAAGAATGAATAATAGCATGTGAAATATAGTGAAAAATTTAATATATAAGTAATGGGACTTTCAAAAGGAGAGAAAGTGGAGAATGGGAAAGAAGCAATATTCGAAGCATCAATGATCAGAAACATTGCAAAAGTGATGCAAAAGACATCAACTTGCTTGATCGAAAACCTCAGCAAGAATACACAGAAAACTCTATCTATGCAAACAATTATCAGATCGGTAAAAAATAAACATAAAATGTGATCTCAAAAGCAACCAGAGGAAAATCTATGTTACTTTCCGAAATAATAAGAATGGCAGCTGAAAAAAGATGGTTGCAAAAGAAACCACTAAAGCCCAAAGATTAGAAAAGATTACAGAGCTAAGGAAGTGAAATTTAGAAAGGAGTAGCAGAGAGAGGGAAGGAGCAAGGGGGGTAGGGTCTTGGTGTGTGCCACACCTTTTAGGGGCAAGACAAGATTGTAAGAGGTCTTTACCTAACAAATGCAATCAGTGCAACCAAGTTTCTTGTACCCTCAAAGAATCCCCAACAATAAATTAAAAAAAAAACAAACAAGAAAAAAAACTTTAATTTAACAATTACAGTCTTTAAAAAGTAAAGTAAAATGAAGACATTCTCAGACAAACATAAGTAGGAAGTACTCACTACACACCCCTTACTATAGAAAACATCATAGAAAAATGCTTAGGGTGAAGACAAAGGTCCAAAATAGAAACCTGTAATTTCAGGAAGAAATAAAAAGCTCTAAATATGTGAGTAAATATGAAATAAGACTGGCTGTTTAAAACAACTATAAAACATTTCTTTTTGTAGTTTTTGGTCAGGGCCGGGTTTGAACCCGCCACTTCTGGTATATGGAGCCGGCACCCTACTCCTTGAGCCACGGGCGCCACCCCTATAAAAAATTTCTTATGGGACTATTACATATCAACAAGAAAAATATATTGTAAACTTGTAAATACAGGAGACAAGATGATAAATGTAGCAAAAACTACTGTGAATTGTTGGATTGTCCATAAAGATTAAGGTACTAAGTTTTCTTAGACTATGCAAAGGTGGCCACTAAAAATTGTGCAAAAATAACTAAAATTTTAATAGGAAAAACAAATTGAAATCATTATCTTAGTCTAAAAAAGGAGCAATAAGGGAAATAAAAATTGTTGAGACTAATGAAAAACTTAAAATGGTAGAATTAAGCCCAAGTATAAGGTATTAATAATTCTAGTAGTGGTAATGGAAATAATCTAATTAACACACAGTGTTAGACAAGTTAAAGAAAAACAGTATGCAACTATGGTATTTATAAGAGACACACTTCAACTATTGGGACAAAGACATGTTGGAAATTTAAAAATAAATGACAGATATACTATGGAAACACACACAACACAAGAAAAGAAAAACTAAGTATCTGAAACACAATTATAAGAGAAAACATTTTTTCTTTAACAGTGTTCACACATCACACATTCACATTTAAAATGTACAAATAACTATTTTTATTTAGTACACTCAGAAATGTGCAACCTTAACCACAATCAATTTGAGAATGTTTTTATTACTTCAGTTAAAAAAATGTATATTTTAATTATTACCTCTGTCTGTTTGGTCTTACCATTAAATATGATATCAGCTGTGGGTTTGGTGGTGGTGTTTTTTGGTATATGCCTTCTATCAGGTTGGGGAAATTGCCTTTTATTTCTATTTAATTTGAAAAAATGAAATGATGAAAGACATTTACTTTCTTCATCTGATTTTTGAAAATCTATTGAGATGACCGTTTGATTTCTGTTTTTGTGTTTACTGACATTTAATGCATTATATTGCTTGATTTGGAGGTGTTAAATCAATTTGGCATTCCTGGTATAAATCCCTTTTGGTTGTAGTGTATAATTCTATTTTATGTTATTACAAGATTTAGTTTGGTAGTATTTTCTTGAAGATGTTTATGCTTGTATTTATAGTTTTTGTGTGATGTCTTAGTATGCTTTTATTAGAGTCAGTCAGTTACTGCAAGATAGAATTCAATAATAAAAAGATAACTAGGGCTGTGCCTGTGGCTCAAGGAGTAGGGTGCTGGCTCCTTATACCAGAGGTGGTGGGTTCAAACCCGAACTTGGCCAAAAAGAAAAAATAAAAAGATAACTAGAAAAACCCTTACCATAGAAATTTAAAAATATATCTCTAAAGGGCACATAGGTCAAAGAAAAATATCAAAACAGGATTTATAAAGGGGCAAGGGGCGGGCGGAGGATGGGTGGAGGGAGGGTGATTGGTGGGATCACACTTACGGTGCATCTTAGAAGGTACAAGTGAAAATTACTAAATGCGAATATAAATGTCTTCATATAGTGATTAAAAGGCCATGAAGGCTACGTTAAATAGTTCAATAACAATATTTCAAATTGTATATGAAGTCAGCACATTGTGCCTCATGATTGCACCAATGTACACAATTATGATTTAATAAAAATAAAAAAAACAGGATTTATAAAATATTTTAACCTGAATGGAAATATAGATATGACATATCAAATTTATGAGAAATATATAAAATCAATGTTTAGAGGAAATTTTACTATCATAACTGCATATATTTAAAAGAAAGCCTGAAAACCAATTATTTAATGTCCCCATCTGCAGGAAATAGAGTACATCAAACTAAGAGAGTAAATCAAACCTAAGGAAGTAAATATAAAGAAAAGAAATAAGAGTAAAAATTTTACATATTAAACAAATGTAAAAAAAGCAAATAAATTTTAATATTATAAATGAAAAAGGAGACATACAAATCTTACTGGCATCATAAAAAAAATGAGAAGATACTATGAAAAGATTTATATGGGCTCGGCGCCTGTGGCTTAACCGGCTAAGGTGCCAGCCACATACACCTGAGCTGGCGGTTTCAAATCCAGGGCCAAACAACAACGACGGCTGCAACCAAAAAATGGCTGGGCATTGTGGCAGGCGCCTGTAGTCCCAGCTACTTGGGAGGTGGAGGCAGGAGACTCGCCTGAGCCCAAGAATTGGAGGTTGCTGTGAGCTGTGATGCAATAGCACTCTACCCAGGGAGACAGCTTGAGGCTCTGTCTCAAAAAAAAAAAAGAAAAGAAAAGATTTATACGATGAGATGAAAATTTGCATGAAATTTTGAAAATTCCATCAGAAAACATTCTATTAAATGACAGAAGGGAAAATAGAAAATCTGAATGGCACAATGCAAATTAAAAACTTAAATCAATAATTACAAAGAATTCCACAAAACACCCTTAGTCCCAATGATAAATTTTTACAAAGTTGTAGGAAATAAGTAATATCCATCTTACAGACTTTTCCTGAAAATAAAGACAAATCATTTTCAAATTATATTTATGTGGCCATTAAATAGTTGAAAGCAAAATCTGACAAGGAAGACAGCATGCAAAAATAAACTTACAAACTAATCTCTCTTGTAAGCAAAACGCTGGAGCTCCCAAATAATAAATTTTGATGAAAACAAGAAACACTTAGTGATACAGAAATAGAAGGTAATGTCCTTAAAGAGACACACACTGTGTATAACTACTTACAGCAAACATCATTAGTTATTTGTAAATCATTGAAAGCCATTCCTCTGAGATTAAGGATAAGAAAAACATGTCCACTATTATCGTTTTGAGGTCAATATTGTATTGACATTCTTAGCCAGAGCAATTAGGAAATGAGTGAATAGACAGTTTAAAGTGGAAGAATATAAAACTGCTTGTTTGCAGATTTCTTGATTGTGTATGAAGGACCTTCAAGGGAATCCATATATTATTATAATTATATATTGTATATAATTATTATTATAATTAATAAATTGATTTAGCAAATTCACTGGATTTTCAATGCATAAAAATCAGTTGTATTTCTATATACTCAAAATATCCATAAACAGAAAGAATTTTTAAGACTCTTTTAAGACTAAGAAGTGCACTATTGATGAATGCATAAATTATTACAACCACCTTGTAAAATTATTTGGCCTCCCAAAGGAGAACAACTATAATTTTGCCAGAACATTACAGGTCCTTTGGATTAACGTAAATGATGAACAAATGCTCCACACCAAAAACTATAGAGCAATCATTGGGAAGAATTCAAAAGACCTAAATAAGGAGGGACATATATCATCATACCCAATGACTTAGAAGACTCAAGGTAGTGACGGATGCCAATTCGCCCTGAAGGCTGTGTAATTCACCATGACACAGCCCAAATCAAATCCCGGCTGGGTGTGTAAGGTTATGGTTTGTGCGTTAATTTATGACAGATTCAAATGCCCACGTTGAAATTGCAGAAGAGTCCAGTTACATCCAAGGCATTCCTAATGTAGGAGGACAGGGAGGAGAGGAGAGAAGGAAAGAAAAAAAAGAAAGAAAGAGTCAAGGATATTAAGAAAATGGAGGGACTTACATTACCAGATATCAAGCCTGATCATTGCAATTGACTATATAATGTGGCATTAACACAACTAGAGACAAACTGATAATTGAAACAGAAAAGAAGCCAGAAATGGACCAACACACACACACATATATATTCACTTGACTTTTTACAAAAATGATGTGTAAATCTGTGAGGGGGAAACGGAATTTTCAAAAATGAGTTGCATATCAAAATGGTAAAGTAAAACAAGAGTTTTAGGTAAAATTTAAAATAATTTATTTGTAACTTTGGAGTAAATATTTCTTAGAAAAAACATGAAAATGTATGAGCATAAAAGAAAAAATAGATGAATTAGATTATCATGATCAGAAAGGTTACGTTTCTGATACTCAAAGTACACTAATGAGTGAGTGAAAAAGTAGCCAACATTATGAAGATGATATTTGCAATACATAGATATCTGGTAAAGAGCATATTCCCAGGATATATAAAGAATTCTTAAAGATCAAAAAGAAAACTACAGAAGATCAACTAAAAATCAAACACAAGACTTTCACACACATAAACAAGAAGATAACTGATGAACATGGCCACTCACATAACAAAGGATGCTCAATTGCACTAGTTATTGTGATAATTTTATGTGTCAACATGGCTAGGCCACAGTACTCAAATCTTTGGTCAAACACTAATCTAGAGGTTGCTGTGAAGAGCTATTCTAGATGAGATCAATATTTAAGTCAGTAGACTTTGAGTAAAGCAGATAACCCTCAATAATACCATGGGCCTCATCCAATCAATTGAAGGCCTTAAGAGAAAAGACTAAGGTCCTCTGTAGAAGAGGGAATTTTGCCAACAGACAGCCTTTGAACTTGACCTGCAATATCAACTCTTACTTCATAAGTCTCCAGCCTGCCAACCTGTCTTACAGATTTCAGACATGCCAGCCTCCACAAAGGAGCCAAATTTTTTTAAATTTCTCTTCCCGTCCTCATAAACATACACATGTGAATGCACATACAGGATTCATATCATGTTGTGGTTCTGTCTCTAGAAAACGCTAAGATAGTCATCATGAATATATAAGGTCATGAAATTAAAACTACAACATATTAAATCTTCACATGCTCCCAAGTGACTAAAATCAAAATTACGAAAAGTACTAAATGTTGTAAAGTGGAAAGGCCAGACCTTCGTGCACTATTGATGAATGCATAAATTATTACAACCACCTTGTAAAATTATTTGGCCTCCCAAAGGAGAACAACTACATTACATCCTTTCCACATTTGCAATGGGGGGAAATTTCTGAGACAGGCATATTATTTCCTCGCCATTACCTTCCTTTCTCTAACACCTCCTTTCTCAAGATCTTTTCCTGAGGGTCACGCCTTTCCTAGGTATACACTAACATATATTCTTCAAAGACAGGTAATAAAAGGTTTGTGGATAGATCATCCCAAACAGTTGATACAGCCAAACTTGAAACTTCTCAAATGCCCATCAACACAAAAATGAATAAAAAATGACCTATTCACGGCTCGGCGCTTGTGGCTCAGCGGGTGAACCCGCCTGAGCTGGCGGGTTCAACTCCAACCCGGGCCCGCCAAACAACAATGACAGCTGCAACCAAAAAATGGCCGGGCATTGTGGCGGGCGCCTATGGTCCCAGCTACTTGGGAGGCAGAGGCAAGAGACTCACTTGAGCCCAGGAATTGGAGGTTGCTGTGAGCTGTGATGCTACAGCACTCTATCCAGGATGACAGCTTGAGGCTCTGTCTCAAAAAAATGATCTATTCACAGAATGGAATGCTAAACAGCAATGAGAATAAACAAGCCAAGGCTACACATAACAATTTGGATGAACATCACAGACGTAATATTGAACAAAATAAGTCAGATGCACAAGGGCACATACTGAATGATCTATATTATTTTAAGTTCAAACACAGGAAAAGTGGGTAGTGTCTTTTGGGAGTGAAGGTAGGCTTATCCTGGGGTAAAAGCTATAATGTGAGTAAGAGAGAAGCTGTTAAGATCCCAGTCATGTTCTAAGTTATTGAGCTATGTTCTGGTTACACAGGTGTGTTCTGATTTCCGTGTTTATTTACCAGGACCGGCAGGGCCAATATGCCCCCCTCCCTGTACAGGCACTAAAAGGTCAAGCACTTTCCCAAGGTCTCACAAAGGCTGGGCACCTGTGATGAGCAGGCGGGAGAAGCTAGACCTGAGGGCTATAGCCAAGTGCTCTGGAGTCCCCAGGCAGAGACAAGAGCTGCACTGTGTGATATGGTGGGCACTGCCTGCCTATATACTGCTATTTTAGTTTAAAATAATTAAAATTAAATAAACGTTATTTTTTTGAGACACAGTCTCACTCTGTTGCCCAAGCTAGGGTACCATGGCCTCAGCCTAACTCACAGCAACATCAAACTCCTGGGGTAATGTGATCCTCCTGCCTCACCTCCTAATGCCATCCCACTGCAGGTTAGGGTTTCATACGAATTTGGGGGGACAGACACATTCAGACTATATCTTCTTTTATAAAACAAGAAGAGTGGCCTGGACATTTTCCTGATGCAGTATTAAACAGTACCCACAGGGCCTGCAGCCCAGCACTTGTGTGTTACCTTGTTCCATCTTCATTCCTAAAGCTCTCTCATTATTGCTCATAGCCCTGAAATGTTTTCCCACTCAAATCACCTGCATCTCTGCCTACAGAGCATCAGGCCCAAGTGGGATTTGAGAAAGCCAGCTCTGGGCCCCTCTGCTTCCTATTATCTCAACCTGAAATGCAGCCTAAAAGCCCCTGGATGCCCCACAGAGTCATGGCTACGTGTTGCCAAGAAATGAACTCCAAGAGCAGACAATCCACCCCTGCCCACTTCTCACCTGGAGTTTGGAGGAGCTACAGGTCCACCTCACTGCAGGAGGAATCCATGCTGTCTCTCTGAGGCCAGCTGGGAGCACCTGCTGTTGACCGAGAGCAAGGTGTTCTACAAACACCAGCTAATGAGGTCCCCAAGCAGCCTGGAAGGCTAGTTTGGGCTGCTCAGTCCAGCTCCATTCCTGTCCTGACTCACCCTCTGCAGTTGATGGGGATGGGGACCTGAGG
Organism: Arctocebus calabarensis; assembly: GCA_963573935.1. NCBI lineage: Eukaryota > Metazoa > Chordata > Mammalia > Primates > Lorisidae > Arctocebus > Arctocebus calabarensis. The sequence goes on from CAUYON010167914.1 coordinate 33,827, forward strand.
TTCTGGCCTGACCACCCAGTGATTGGGAGGCAGATCTTGTCAACTCTGTAGGCACCAGAGAGTGTCCAGAGATGAGCAGGATCACTGCCTCAATCGGTACTAAAGAGCTTGCATCAACACTCTGGATCCTCCCAAGCCAGCCTCCAGCCCTGGCACTCATCAAATGCTGTAGCAAAAATCTCCAAGTGGCAGCCCTCAGCCACTGTCACTGTCTCTCTGCCCTCTGGTTGAGGAGGCTGCAGGGAACAGAATGGGCCATGGGCCATGAACATACTCACAGCTGACAAGCCTATGGCCCGTATGGAAACCACCAGCTTCTCCTGATCTGCATGAAGAGGGAGAGTTGACCTGAGCAGAAATGATGGGACATGAAAAACTAAAGCCAAGAAAGACAGGAGTCAAGAGATAGGAGTCAGGAAGACTAATGCAGCTGATGGGTATAGCCAACCCCTGAACTGTGGAATCAGCTTTACTTATATAGTATCTTATCAAGGTTAGGTAAATCTTAATACATGGGGTAGCAATCAACCTTAAAGAGGAAAAACTGTGTGCTTGCTGATAACGAGGAAAGTATGCATGGGCTATGTGACTTCTGGCAGGTGGAAAGAATGTTGTTAAAGAAGGAGAAGTGGTTGGGGGTGGGTGGCTCCCTGAGCTTGTCTCAGGCTGTGGGGGCCCTGCAAGCCATAGCCCACTCCCCACACGTGAACAGGAACAGTTTCAGAATGTGATCACTAAGGCCATCTTGCAGAGTGTGGAAACAGAACATAGCACTGTGAAACACAGCTTTTCTACAATGAATGTTCATAATACATGGAATCGCGTCCATTTCCTACAGACACATTTTAAGAAGAATGAGGTTTCATGAACTGGAAAGAAATACAAAATCCTGGGTCCAGTCAGATAATCCCTCAGCTCATAACTGTTAACATCAGAATTAAGTTTCCTTATGAAAGCAAAGCGTGGAATTTGCACCATCCTTTCTTAAAGTCGGAAGCCTCTCAGAACATACGTAGAACTCATATTTGGATAACTGGACTCCTAGGTGGCCTTTGCAAATGATCTTTCTCTGGTCTTTTCAATGAAGCCTTTAACTGTGGGCTTACAACTTTCCGGAATTGATGTGCCAGGCTGCTTTTCTCAACTTCTCCAATTAACTCTTATAGCTCTCTCCACTTTCACTGGGCATGAGTGAAAAGTGGCTTTCTGCTTGATGGGATTTTAAGCCAAAAACAAAACATTTGTGTCCAGCTTTCTCTAAACTATGCAGAGAGAGCACAGCCCATCCTGGAACACAATCTCTGAAATCAGGACAGAGTTTCTCATTTGAAAGAGTGACCTTTCTTGTCCATCAATTAAAAAAATAATAACCCTGGGGTGGCGCCTGTGGCTCAAAGGAGTAGGGCACCAGCCTCATATGCTGGATGTGGCAGGTTCAAACCCAGCCCTGGCCAAAAACTGCAAAAATAAAATAAAATAAAATAACACGGCATCAGATATATCAAATGTGCAGATTCCAGTTCAGTGAAAGCGTGGTTTGAGTTGGTGCAAACGTGCTCTGAGTCAGGGCATGCATTTTTCCTGGACATAGTTAAATGAAGCAGAGACCCAAAGTGTAGCTAAACCTTGACTGTCCTATTCCTACTCCATTCACTGCCCCCTAGCCCCCTTTGTCTCTGATACACAGGGACATATTAGCCTTTGACCATCTCATCCTCTTTAGGTACCAGGCCTTGGCCTTCACTTTTGCCAGTTCTGCGGCATTTGAGGTAAGTGGTTGGAGGAGGCACAAATGTAGGGTCATCTGCAGAGAATTGTGGCTGCAGCCCAGTGGGCCATCACAGGGTGACATTTCAGCAGGATTCAGACAACAGAAGTGGTTCCCCATCTCAGAGCATGGGATCTTCTGTAGGGATTTACAAAATTTTATCTTTGGCCCAGCCTGAGAGACTTCCACCCAATTTCTACCCAGTAGCTCTAGGGGTGAGAGTCTCCATATTTAACAAAAAGGTCTTAAGTGATTTCCCTCCAGAATGAACATCACTGAATGGGCTCATGGAACAAGTAATTGTCTCTAATGATGGGAATCCGTGAGCTATATTTATCCTGCTTCCTGGGAGCAGAGGGGACTGGTAACACCAGGGGGTGTTTAATAACACAGATTTTTCATTATTCATCCCCAGTGTTCTTTGGAGCAGAGTTGAACTTGAGACACCCCAAAGTGTGAATCAGCTACTTCAGCTCATGTCATTTCAGATAAAAATCATATAGTCATAGAACCTGGTCTGATAAGATGATCTGAGTAACTGCTCTTTGTTCCATTCATGAATGTCATCTTCAATATCTCCTTCAATTCATCTCCTTCTCTTTCCTGGAATCATTTAAATGAACTATCTGATTATCAGTAAATTGCACCTCTTGTGAAAAATATGTGTACTCCACTGTGGGATCTACAGCCCTCAGGAGTGAAAAGCTGCCCCCTCAGTGCATTCTTCCAGCCCCCAGCCCAGATGTCAAAGTTGGCTATGAGCACACTGCCTTCTGGAATCCACTTAACTTTGACTTTCCTCCTTGTTTGGGGTATGACTTGCAGCTCCTCTCCCAACATCATGGTACAGCAAAAAGGTGTGTGTGTGTATGCATGTGCCTGTATTAGCCACCCTAAATCATGGCTGCTTTCCCTAGAGGGATACAGGCAACAATCTTCAGATGGACAGGCCAGGACATAGCAGAGATGGAGGGAAAGTGGGGGTGGTCCAGAATGAATTTGCAAACCCAGGTGCATGCACACACATGCATACACACACTCTGCTAAAATAAGAAAGGAGTGTGACCTGCGGCTGGTCAGCCAGCTGGGCTGGCCCTGGGAGGCTCTGAGGCTGATCCCTGTTACCATTAGGACAGGCTCCTACTGTTTTGGCTCGGGTTTCAGGGCCTCCTGCAGGACTGCTGCTCCCCAGAGCCTGGGGGAAATCAGTCCCTGCCCCTCTACTGGCCTCTGGAAAAGACTCCACAGTTTCTCTGCGGCAAGTTAACTCCATCATGAAAAAGACTCCCAAGAAATGACAATGAAAACAAAATCACTGTGTGTCTCAGTCAGGAAGAAATCCCTTTTCTGCAGTGAGATGAGCACCTGCTCTCTGGGGTACTGTCTCACTCTCAGCACAGGGAGGGACTTTGGTCTGACCCCTTCATTCCCAGCTGTCTCCATGACATCTTTCCCCATGGTGGGCAGGGCTCCCCCCTCATGGTGAAGGCCGTTTCAGCAGGGGCTACCATGCTGTAGAGAGGCTCCCAGCCCTGGAACTTACCCGGCTCTAGCTGCTGCTTTAGCTGGAACTCTCCTGCCTTTGCCCTTCTCAGGCTCCAGCGTGCCCTCCAACCTAGCTATTGCATTGCTTAAAGTGCAGCCCTTCCTTGCCTGCCCAGGTCCAGAGCCCTCCTCTGAGGCAGAGCCAGGTAGCCCACTCCCTCACTCACAGCTTGAAGCTCACCCCTCTCCTGTTGTAGCCTTCACCCCAGGCCACCCCAAAAATCCAGTTCTGCGACAGCGTCGTGAATATACAAAGAGAAACCTTACGGGGTCAGGATCTGTCTGGGCCCCCCTATCTCCTGCAGGACCGACATGAGAAGACAACTACTCTCACCCTGGAACACCAGCTGGCCCTGTCTCAGGGCTGCTGTCCCTCTCCGGAGCCTGCAGCCATGTGCCCAGGCAGCTCCAGCGCTCACTCAGCCGGGAAGAGGCGGGTGAGAATGCCCGGTGCTCAGCCAGCTCGAGCTCTACATGACCCTGGGGGGACCCTGAGCTGGGCCTTCTCACTTTCTTGTCTGGAAAGTGTCACCACCTGACAGAAATGCTTAGGTGTGTGCCTACTTCCTGAGGTTCTGGTGGAAACTAGAAGCCATGTGCAAACCCCACTTCCTGTTCCTTTCTCTCTCTCCCTCTCTCCTCTGGCCCAGGTCCTCCCTCCCACGTCTGCCTCTCAGGCCTGAGCCATCCCATCCCCACTGGGTTCTGTACCTTGGACAAGAAGGTGCCAAGGTGAAGCCGGGGGCTTGCTCAGAAATCCTCTCCCGGATACTTTCACCCCACAGGAGGCCTTTGGAGATGGATTGACCTGCCTCCTTCCCAGCTAGGGAGGGGGTCCTGGCTCTGAGGGCTGCAGTCAGCCCTACCCTGCTTGGGAAAATACTCTCGGCACCTGCCCACCCCTCCAACTTACAGTGAGGGCCAGGATTGCTGCTGGGGGCATGCAAAGTCAGATTCAAAAGTAGGCTCTGCACAGCCTCTAAAGATAACCACTCGGAATGAGGCTGTGCACTTGTGTCCCAAAGGCCTGGTGGCATCTCATCTTTGGGCATGGGACGACACATGGAAAGGTCATAGGAGGCTGGCATCAAATCACCAAGGCCTTTTAAAGTGCCAGGAGCCTCAGCACATTCCCAAGACCACCGCATTCCTACAAGAATCACAAAAAACCAGGAATCCTTTCTCCATGTTCTGGGTGACGTCTATATGCTCAGCAGCCCCCAAGTCTTTTCAGAGGCTACTTATAAATTAGAGGTCACCTAGGCGAGAAGGCATGGAAGTGTTGGAGGCTCACGAGCTGGTCTGTGGACACAAGGGACCCCCGTACCTAGGGCAGAATAGGCACCGGCCAAAAGAGTCTTGTCACAGCACCAGGAAGAGGTGACCCAGCCCCCCAGCAGCCCCAGCCCTGGCTCTCATGAGATTTCCAACCATGGGGCTTCCTCAGCATCCGGGAGGAATCAGGGTCATTCCGGCCAAACTGAAATCTATTTATTTTATCCAGGATAAAGGACAAGGAGCTTTAAAACACAACATTTTGCCCCGCAAATGCATTAATGTACACAGTTGTGATTTAATAAAATAAATGTTAAGAGGGAAAAATAAATAAATAAAACACAACAGTAACTTTTTAAAATTTTCTGATTACTATGAGCCTCCAGACAATTAGGTTACATTGTTTGAGTTTATCAGGCAATGTCCAAGTTGTAGTTGTGCCCCTCACACAGGATCTGTGCCATATACCCTTACACCGTGTCAGTAGGTGAGAGCACCCCAATTCCTCTCCCTTCTCCCCTCCCCTTCGCTTGAGTTTAACTGTGTTTTTCTCTAACACAACAGTAACTTAACTCAGCAGACAGAGTAAGCTGAATTACCTCTAAAGACTCAAAAAAGAGAGAGAGAAGAGTGTCTCTTAGTTAAGTCCTGAAGTTTCTCAAGCAGTATTTGATTTAAAAGGAAGACGAGAAGGGAAGGAGGGAGGAGGGAGAGAGGAAAGGAAACCCACCATAGTAATCTCTTCTAAAATATCTATGAGCCTCTTGTGGGTCTCCACGTCCTAATAAGCCCAGAGCCACAATACCTGTATTCCTGTCTTGGGTCAAGAGCCAAGAGAAGAACACAGCCAGGTCTGCCACCTGTAGGAATCTGTATTTTACTGCTGGGTGTGTTGTTTGTATAAAATAGACCCCTAGGAAAGCTCACACTGCCTGCCGAAGTCAGAAGCCCCCAGCCTATCTTCATCAAATAATCAATACTCTAAGCCCTTGCCCATGTATTTTGTCTCTAGATAGATGTGCGATAGTCTGTTAGCCATCGAGTTAAACCGTACTGATCAATACTTCACCTTTCTGTGCACTGTGGTAATTATGTCCACATCTCTTCTGACATTTAAAATCTGGCTTCTATAACACACACAATGTAAAGGTCTTCAGCACACTCCCTGGGTGAAGGGCTGGACTAGAACTTGAACTTCACCTTAGAATGAAAACAATGTAACCTAAACATTTGCACCCTCATATTAATTTGAAATAAACAGAAAAAAGGAAATCTGGCTTTTGCCACATCACTCCAGAATCCCATAATACTCACTGAAGTTAAAAAACAGGGTATCGTTGCAACACCCTTCACCTAAACACTGGCTTTGGAGTCTATCCTATACCAATCTTCTAGAAAATCTCAATGCCCCTCTCTCCTTTGTATTCCTTCTTGTCTTATAAAGAGATTCCTCCTTGCATCTTGAAGAAACTGAAGATAGATTCTCACTCTTATATAGCAAATCTATCCTAATGTCTCTAAATCTGTGAGCTTTCTGAGTCCTTCTTTAAGACTATTCCAAGGAAACTCCAATATCATCTCATACTCTACACCACTGCCATATCCAAGCTTCCAGGATC
>CAUYON010167915.1:0-35312 GCA_963573935.1 Arctocebus calabarensis
ATGTTTTCATATAGTGATTAAAAGGTCATGAAGGCTATGTTAAATAGTTCAATGAAAATATTTCAGAATGTATATAAAGTCAGCACATTGTGCCCCATGATTGCACCAATGTACACAATTATAATTTAATAAAAATTTAAAAAAAGAAATATTATGCAAATATATAGTTTTTGTTTCTCCTTTAGAAACTAAACTAATAATTTTTTCAAAAAATTACCCTGGCATAAAGAAATGTGGTCCAGAACTATGAATTAATTTAAAATGTACCACCAGGTTTATATAGAAAACAAATAAATATGTATAATGGTGCTGGGATTTTATAAGAATATCTGAAAGGCTTACTGTCTCCTATATGTAGGCTTACTCTCTCCTATAACTAATGGTTATAAAAAAGAAAACTAGCCTTCATTTTTTTGCAACAAGTAGAAATATTAGGTTAAGTTAAGAGGAGCCTATCATTGAACATGAATATCAAAATTGGCCATTGTAGAAATATATCGTGAAGCCATTCACCTCTCAATTATCCAACTAATAATGTGGTATTCAGTAGTCTGAACCAAAACAGTTAGTTATTAATTACAATGCTGTCATAGTAAATCATATTAATCTAATTTATTTCTTTTTTGTTGTTGTTTGTTTTTGCAGTTTGGCCAGGGCCGGATTTGCACCCACCACCCTCGGTATATGGGGCTGGCACCCTACTTGCTGAGCCACAGGTGCCACCCTATTTCTTATCTTTAAAATTAAAATAAACATGATTCCTAATGTATATGTTACATAAAATATAACACTTAGATAACTGTTTAGTGGGCGGGTATGAAATAATTATTCTATTTATATATTATAAAATTAATGTGATTTAAATATATATGACTTCCGAATGTTAACATTTAAATACAAAAGAACATATTTTACCTTTGCTGTTAAGACTCTCGGCCCAAATTTAACTTTACAAAGCTCTAAATTTGTATAGCCTGTTAATAAGTTTTAGAAATGTAGGTACTAACTTAAAAATTTACAAGTATGCTCTAGAAATTTTTTATTTTCTAAGGAAGTTTATGCTTAGTAGCTTCTTTTTTGGATGCAAACTTGCTAATGATTTCTTTTTCCCCACATATAAGGAAAACTTTAGAATTCATATTGTTAAATTGAAGAAACAATTGCCTGTTGATTTTCATTATACTTCAAAGACACAGTCGTGTATTCTGTTAGTCCTTTCTTCTTATCAATGATTTATATAAGGTCTTATATTTAAAGCCTTTGGCAATAACATGAAGAGATAACCTTTCATGTTTCACAAGTCTAAATATATTTCTCTATAAAGGAATGAAAATTTACAGGAAGAGGAACATTACCTGATCCAACTTTTTGTCTTACATAATTCTTCCTTTACAAAGTTCATGTTAATTAATAATAACTATAAAGATATATTTAAAGCAGATCTTAATAGCATAATAATATATTTATTGTTTTATTAGATTGGGGTTATTTCAAATGCTGCATGTAGTCAAAATGCATAGAAACTATGTGCTAAGAGGTCTGTATATGAGAAAAAGCAAATTTATACTTTAAGATAAAAATGGCATCATTGATGTTTTGCAAAAGTGAGGTATTAAAAAAATCTGTGCTTCTCTTAGGCAAAAATTTTAGAAATAAAAATGTTACTTTCTTTCCACATCTGTAAAGACATAAGGCAAGTACACAGTTCATGAACCGTGCCATCAAGACTGTTTCGTTCAAATTATATACCGTGTTTCAATGGGAAATGTTTCCATTTCTGGCATTATAACCTTGACCAATGCTGTCCTTTTTCCTTACAGCTCTGCAATTTGAAGCGCATTCTATTAAAAAATAGAAACAGTAGAAACAGAAAAGAGCACAATAACACCCCATAATCTTTAAATCATAGGTTTATATTTTAGTTCTTCAATTGTATAACATTCATATTGTGCAATAGAATATTTATACTTCCATCATTACCTCTATGCGGGTTGTCATTTAGCTTTGTCATAAGTAACATTTTAAACACATCTTGGGAGACTTCCTTATCATTATAAGGATAGAACACAAATAAAGACAGATACGAATGCCACAGAATCACTAATTGTTTCAGGCAATATTTTTCATACAAATGTTGCATATATATACAAATGCTCCCACAATAACTTTTAACTTTGAACTCAAGATATTTCTTTAAAATCCCTATTTGCATAGACACTAGAAGATTTCAAAAAATATAATACTTTAAAATACATTAATTAACCAGACCTGCAGATCTTGCTCTCTTTCAATATCATGTCAGAGAAATATAAGAATGGTTATATTCTTTATAACCATTTGGTTATTAAGGTTGTTAGTATTTCCATTTGGTTATTAAGGTTGTTAGTATTTCCTGCCAGTACATGTTAAACATTGATTTGATTTTGAGAGAGACAAAGTAGCCCTTTAACATTATGAAGATTAAATGAGAAGAATTGTTTTGTAAAGTAGATGTCCTGATTCTTTATCTCACTTCACCTTGTAAGAGCCTATTAAATTATGTTGCTGAGCAGATATTTGTTCAGATAGCTGCAAGGACACTTTACTTAGGAGAGAAACTGCATTTCCAACTGTAATCCCACAGCACATATCATAGCTCATTTTCCACAATATGTCCTCCGTAGATGCATGGTAAAACAAGTCAGTGTATGAACAAACAAAAAAATAAATCATTGGTCTGCTAATGATAAAAAAAAATAATGTTTCAAAAGAGATTTTGCTTACAGAATATACAAGAATGTCTTCAGTTGCTAACTATCATTTCTCTTTATAAAATGCACAATTGGTTATTAATCTAGCTATTTTCCCATATGTATTACAATTTTTCCTTGTTTTACAGTTGCCAGTTGAAGTCCACAATTTCAAGTCGGCAAAGAATATTTGTTTGCTTTAATTTTGTATAACAAATTCACTGTTTTTTTTCCCCCTTGAACTTCTCTACAGCGTGAAAATTAAAACTAGCCACAGTCCAGGACTTTGCCTCTTCCCTAACCTCTACCTAGGATGAGATGTACTAAACTTTGCTTTCAAACTTGGAAAATCTATCTGAAATGTTTAATCCCCACACCCAACCAAGACTTGGGAATTAGAGGACACAGCATTCTGCCTGCCTATCTTTCCTCCAGTGACCTATTAAATGTATTGCTTCTTGCTTCTCTTCTTTCTCTTCTGATATATAAACCTCCTTAGTCCAAAAAAAAATTTTTTTTCCAAATCCCAGGGGACACAAGTATTGTTCATATACCAATATGGTGAACCAAATACTTATATCTGCATCTGAAGTTATTTCAACTTCTTAGTCTAATGGTATAAACTAAAAAATCAAGTGGGAAGGGGGAAATTTCTTGCCTGTCTTGTTTTGTTTATTGCCTCCCTCAAGGCACTGAACGTAAAGTTTGCCCTATGACTCTTTCTTTTTTTTTGAGACAGAGTCTCAAGCTGTCACCCTGGATAGAGTGCGGTGGCATCACAGCTCACAGCAACCTTCAATTCCTGGGCTCAAGCCAGTCTCTTGCCTCCACCTCCCAAGTAGCTGGGACTACAGGTGCCCACCACAACACCTGGCCATTTTTTGGTTGCAATCGTAATTGTTTGGCCGGCCCGGGCTGGATTCGAACCCGCCAGCTCAGATGTACATGGCTGGCACCTTAGCCCACTGAGCCACAGGAGCCAAGCCTACCCTATGACCCTTGATAGCTATAATGGGTTAGGAGATGAAAAAGTAGAATTCAAAATGTTTATTGAGAGGGTCCAGTATGGCAGGCTAGAAGTACCTGTAGTCTCCTCGAAAGGACTGATTCACCTTCAGGACAGTTATCTGAGAGTGTTGGGAAAGGACTGAGAGGAAATGGAAGACTCCTGAGAGGAAAGTGGAGAATCACATTGGGAGCATTGTTGGTGCACAGGGGAGGTATCAACATGTGGGGAAGGGGAGGAGAGGATCCTGCAGCTTTCCATTTACCACATGGACGTTGCAATTGGAATTGGGAGACGGTCCCTGTATCACAGCAGACCGCTGGCCTGACACAGGGAATTGAAAGGAGACTGCACAGCAGTGTTGCTCTGGAGAGAATGCCCAGCAGAGTCCAACTAGCAGAGTCCAGAGTTTACAGTCCCTGGATGCTGTAGCTGGAACCATTTTGAGTACTAATCCCAGAGGTCTGTGTCTAGCCCAGGATCTAATTTATTGCTGCGCTTCACCATCACCCATGTAGGCCGGAGACAGAGCACAGAGGCTGGCTGCTCTTGTGCACCCTGTGGGCAGGAGTACCACGTCCTCACTGCTGCCAGGGGACCCAGGCAGGGAGCATGCCCACCAGCCTGACACCTGATACTGCCACCTGGGTATCCCCTCTCAACCACAGCTGCCATCAGACCTGGACGGAGAGAGCGCATACAGCCATTGGCCTCACCACTGCAGTCTGAGTGGTGCAGCAGTGGCCACTACCTGGGAAACACTGCTACTGATGAACCTCAGTGAGGCCACCACTAAAGAACCCCCACCAGAGAGGGACCTGGTGGGAAAAGCGCTTACAGTGCACACGGGAACCACCCATTGCAATGAGACAGCAGTGTTAAAGGCTCACAGTGCACCCTGTCCCTCTCCCACTTGGCCAGTCTACCAGACTAGGGTTCAAGTGCACTGTACAGGGACCTCTCTCTCTGTCTTCAAAAGGCAACAGGGTTCACAAGAAGAGAAGAACAGGTGTACTGCAAAGCCACTTGTCTCAAACCAAGAGAAGCTTCACATAGGATAGAGCCAGCATAAGAATTCACCTTCTGACAAGGTGAATGGTTGTTGTGACATCCCCAAAGAATTGCAATAGCTCTTCAGAAGTGGACTCTAACCAAGAGGAAATTGTCAAAATATCAGATATGGAATTCAGAATACAGATGGCAAGTAGGACTATGGGATTGAAAAGAAAGTTAAAAATCAACACAAAGAAGCAAAAAATAATAATCATTTAGGACATGAATGAAAAATCAAAGAAAGGAGAGATAGTGTATGAAAAATGTAACAGAACTTCTCAAAATGTAAAGGTCATTTATGGAATTTCAAAATACAGTAGAAAACTTTAACAACAGACTAGAGCAAGTAGAAGAAAGAATTTCAAAACTTGAAGACTATAATTTTGAATTAACCCAGTCAGTCAAAACTGTAGAAACAAGAATAAGGAAGAATGACCAATCTACCCAAGAGATATGGGATTATGTAAAGCAAACAAATGTAAGAATTGTAAGTGTCCCAGACAGGGGAAGGGGAGGAAGAGAAAACATCATGAAAAACCTATCTGAGGGAATAGTTGAGGAAAATTTCCCTGGACTTGCTAAAAGATCCAGGCATCAAGAGACCATTTGTCATCTAAAAGATCATGTCAAGGACATCACCAGAGCACACAGTCCTGGTTTTCATAGACTGGACACACACACATACTAAACCGGCATTCTTTAAGTCTGTTGATTGGTTTGTTACAGTCTCTTACTTGATCAACTTATAGAGACTCTACAGTATTTCAATTGAGTAGAACACTTGAATTTGGCTGTCAAAGCAGTCACCCTTATATGTTTTGAATATTATGTACGTATGTACGTATGTATACAAGTATTTATTTATTTAAAGGCAATGATCTATTGCAGAAAAGTAATAAGTCCTTCTCAATTAGAATGAGTACAAGTACACCTAAAATTCACAAATAATTAAAATATATCAAATTACAGGCAAATAAGCAACAAACAACCATGATATTGATTTGTAAACCACTGTAAACATTGTTTTCCATCACTAAACAGTAGATATTATTGTCAATGAACAAATTTTTACACACATAATAACATCTTCTCTTTTACTATGAACTCTCTCGTTTATGTGATTCTTATTTTGATACTTGGCCAATTAAATTTCAATTGTAAATTGAGACTTTTTTACCCTCATAATCTTATAATGTTAAAATTGGTCTGAGCTATGTGATTATAAAATATGCATATTTTATAAATACTGGCCCCCAAACCACACTGTTTCAAAATATAGATTCATGAAATTTAAAATATGAAATAAGACATGAAAATTAGGCACAAGAATCAAAGGTTGATTCTGCTGGTTGGCCTATGAAGGACAGACATAAAATCCACTAGATGTTTTTATTTTTAGAGCTACAGCAGTATAGAAAAGTGAGATATGATCCCAAGCAATTAAGTTTGGAATTAACCAGCCTCATCCAACTTGATAATAGTAATAGGAAAAAAATGTGGAAAATTGTCCCTTCCTACACACAGTCAATTTGTAAATTTAGTCAGACTGTGAGATGCAACTGGTAATATATAACAAATTTTAAATATGACATTCTTTTTGAGTTACAGTTAGTAATATTTATACATTCTTGAAATAAGAATATAAATCAAAGCATTGTCAGTGTTTTCAAATGCTAGTAATGATCCAAAGGGAAAGTATCAAGTGATTTTAGAAAGGAATAAAGTATTACTTAACATAATGTCAGTAGCCATTAAAAATGCCAACTATATTTTGATAGGAAATAATTTCTAAGATAAAATTGATTAAAAGTGAGTGAGTATAGTATATTATCATTTCTATATAAACAGTGCTGTAATTTGAGTAAAAATGTGTTATAACTATGTATATAATAGAATATTTATGGGTTATCTATGGAAATCTGTAGGTAAATTATAGAAAAATATGACATCAGGAAGGGAGGTTCTGAATGGCTGAGACATGATAGAAAGGTGATAGATTCTGCATGTATATATATTTCTTGTTTAAAAATAAGGTTAAAAATATTTTAAAAACACATTTCTAACACTTTTAATTTCATCATGTTCAACACTGTTATTGTGCATTGTAAATCATGATGCCAATAATTGCACTACATCAATATTTATGAAAATTAGAAATTGGGATGGATGAATAACACTCTTGGTAAGCTTTTCAGCATATGACTAAATAAGGTTAAAAATTACTCATACAGCAACTGTATATAAAAATTATATCACCCTCAGAATGTGTTAATTCAGCTGAGGACATTGTGTTTGTTCAGAATGGGCAGCTGTTAACCCTGTGTTTGTGCAGCAAAGTCTTTCTCTGAAATACTGTGTACTCATTGGATTTCAACAAAACTTGAACAAGTAATTCCAACATCCCATGATTCATCCAAATTACCAAATCTGGCTGGATAACAAAAAAATCTGTGCTTCTCCTGAGTTGCACAGATTGAGTTGACTGAATCAGTTAATGTTTGTCTGTGAGCGTGTAAAAATTTGATATTTTAATATAATTTTATAGGGTTTATAATTTGTCAATTGAAAGCTAAACAGATATGCAAACTTCTAAATAAAACAGATTTTATTTAAGGAGCTAAAATTCCATTGTTTGTTCAATAAGGAAAACGTCCAAGTCCAAGTCCACTTCTCCAGGGGTGCATCTGCGGTCAGAAGTGTTTGGCTTGACTGCTGGAGCAGCTCTATTAATCTTCCTTCCTCAGCCCATTTCTACACTTTACAACCGGAAAACATCCCCCCATGATTAAAACCCTGGATCGGTGCCTGTCAGTTATGAATCCTATGGTGTCAAGAACTTTATACTTGTGGTTTCTGGTTGCTAGGATTTATTCCTTTGGAAAAGGCAATAACTATTTAGTTAGCAGAGATTTCGCCCTCATAAATTTTTTGTAACACTATTCATTGCCATAAAACTCTTCAAAGTAGTGGGGGACATTCTGATTTATAATCTGTTTCAGCACAAAACATTGAGAACCTGAATTTAAATACACAGCACAGGGTAGCATGTTCTATTTCAAAGAAATATATATAATAATTTGACTGCTCTTTAAATTAATATTTTTAATCTGAAATAATTTAAAATCATATAATTTGGTTAAGTGGGCAACTCTTATCAGAAATGAAATAATAAATCTAGTGCTCTTCCAATAAATAAATAATTTTATCCTTGAGTCTTCTTTCTAAAACTTTAAAAATATAAAAATTTCTTATTATTTTGGTTGGTGTTTTCTATGGTGATACTATCTAGATGCAACACACACTCAGCCTTGTTGCTCTCTTATGGTAGCGATTGTAGACTCCGACGAAGATTTGTGTTTTTGTGATAGCTTAGCACAGGCTACTTTAACTGTGTAAGGAGAAAAAGGTACAAGATAGCTCTAAATTTTTGAACTGCGTATGCCATTATATATAAAGTATTCTTGAGTTGAGAGTATTTAATTCTAAAAGTAAGAACATGAACTTTCAGAAATTCTGAGAACAATGAGGTTTGGGGAGGCAAAATTTAGAAGAAAAGGGAAAAGGGTAGTAGTGAGTGTCAATCATTATCTCTTGAGTCCCCTACATAATTTAAAAATCATTTAATTATTTGCCAAGACATATGTTGTAAAATGACTTCTTCTTAAGCTTATTGGTTTATGTATTAATGCAGTGGTTTTTATACTAATAAGAAGTATATGCCTTAAGTAATGCATAAGGCAACTAATGGGGTGATGAGAAAAATCATTGGAATTTCTATTTAAATTTTATCTCACCTTCTTTAATAAATATCTACGTGTTTTCCACTATACATAGGTGAGGATAATAGGCTATGTACATCTTTCTTTTTATTCTTGTTTTTTTTTAAATTGGAAGAAGTAAGTGATTAAAAATAAGTGGCAATTACTGAATAGTGTAATTAAAGACATGATGTTTTAAAATATAAATGAACTAATATGAAACTTTGATTGAGATTTACAGTTATTGATCAAAAGTGAAGAGCAAAGTGTGTTAAGTGATTTTAACAAAACTACATTCCAGACCTAAGTATTCCTCCCTCATCTTTCTCTAGGTTTTTATTATTATTATTATTTAAATAATTTTATTAAATCATAATTGTGTACATTAACTTTACATGAGGATGGTAGGAAAAATACCGCTTCCTGTGCCCCTTTCTGGATTACTCCCTTTGTTTATGTTTGGTATTAGTGAGCTAGTATTGCTATAACAAAATGTCAGATGCTAGGTGCTTTAAACAACACAAATTTATTTTCTCACAGTACTGCAGGCTAAAAATCCCAGATCAAGAGGCTGGCTAAGTCCTGCTGCCTGGCTCGTATGGAGACACCATCTCTCTGTATCCTCATGTGGCTTTTCTGAGAGAGAGAGAAAGAGAGAGAGACTGCTAGACTGCACACAGGTGCTGTTGTGGCTCTTCATATAAGGACACTAATCCTCCTGGATCGGAGCTCTACCCTATGGTGTCATTTAGCACTAATTGTCTCCTAAGAGCTCCATCTTCAAATGGAGTCACACTGGGCATTAAAGTTTCAACATACAAATTTGGAGAAACAATCAGATCAATAGCATGTTCCAAGAGACAAGATTAAAAGTTATCTCCTGGAATTTCTTACCTAATTAACCTCAAATTCAGCAGTAAAAATTTTAGCATACGTATTTTATATTATGTATGAAAAAGAGGTTAAGATAAATATGGTCAGAATTATGTATCATGCGTACAGCATACTGGAGACTAGAATGTTATGAATAAGTATACTGCAATAATACATATTTGAAAATATATCTTAGTATCTTTGAAAAACAGGTTTATGCAAATTTTAAAATAACATACAAACAACACAGTATTTCAACATAAAAAGAAAATGTACTTCTCTCTCTGTAGAAGCCAAGAGTAAATCTATGACATGCAGTTTTATACCTGCAGTATTAATGACTCAATTTCTAGTGATGTGAGAACTTAGAAATATGGGGAACAGTGGTTTAAATGATGCCTTGAATTCAAAAGAGAGTTATTTCCCTCTTACATTCACACAGTAACCCTCAGAGCCATCATCTGCCCAAGGATAAAAGGATAGGATGAACAGCAGCCCATGGGGAAAGAGTCACAGCATTTTTTCTCCAACCACCTAACCTTGTGATTGTTAACATTGCTGAAAGGTAAATTTTGACTTTGACATTCATAATAATGTCTCCAACCCCTACTCCCACATGCACAAACAAATAAGTAATATCTTATGCTTTAAAAAACATATAAAAACATCTGTCAGCAATAGTCTGCTTTCTGAATCCAGGAAAATGACTATAACACAAGACTTTATCCTAAAGGTGAGAAGGTAAGTGATGTAATCAGCAGGAGAGTTTTTTTAAATACTCATTTTATAGCAGGTCCCATGAAATTCTTTCTGAGTAGTATAACTGACCTCTGCCTGAATGGTAGAACATATATAAAAATGTCAACTGTTCCATCTTTCTATTAAACTCTATTGAAGTGACTCACAAATTTAGAAAAACAGAGAATGGTTGCTTTTTTAGAGCTAGAGCTTGTCTCATACAATTTTGAATTATGTGTGCTAGCTAGGCACTAAAAATATGGCAGAAACAATGGATTCGATGGTAATTTTAGCCCATCCATTGAATTCTTACATAACACCTTGAACTCTAAAGATTTGTTCAGAAAAGAAAAGTATTAAACATAAATCACCAAAGAGGAAAAAACCCCATTGGCCCAAAAGAAAATTTTATAACTCCTTAAGTTTACTTATTATAAAACAATTTTTATAGAATTATTAAACTTATATTTCCAACATTGAGTCGATTATTATAAGACATTGATAGCACTAAAATAGTTATTTACCCATAGCAGTAAATACTATCTCATTAAGTAAGATTAAGTAAGTATCTTTTTTTCTTAAAATAGCAAAGATGTGAAGTGTTAGAATGATAAAACTTGCATATAATGGAAAATATATTTCTATATTTCTCCCATAAAAATTTGGAAATTATAAAAGAAATGTGATGTCTCCTATTTTAAACATCAATTTTTAAATTATTATTATTATTTTTTTTTTTTTTTGAGACAGAGCCTCAAGCTGTCACCCTGGATAGAGTACTATGGCATTACAGCTCACAGCAACCTCCAATTCCTGGGCTCAAGCAAGTCTCTTGCCTCCGCCTCCCATGTAGCTGGGACCACAGACGCCTGCCACAACGCCCGGCCATTTTTTTGGTTGCAGCCATCATTGTTGTTTGGCGGGCCCAGGCTGGATTCGAACCTGCCAGCTCAGATGTACGTGGCTGGCGCCTTAGCCCATTGAGCCACAGGCGCTGAGCCTAAATTATTTTTATTTATTTTAAATTATCATAGGCATATAACAGTCGTATATCTTTATCGGATACATGTGAAGTTTTTATATGGCAATACAATAATTTATATTGTATGTATTAATCAATACATACAATATGAATTAATCAAATCTGAGTAATTGTGATATCCATCACCTTGGGCACTTCTTTGTTTTAGGAACATTCTGATCTAACTCTTTTAGTTATTCTAAAGTATACCCTAACTTATTACTGATTAATGTCCCTTTGTTGTGCTAGCAAGTGTTGTTCATTCTTTCTAACCATCTAATTATAGTTCTGCATCCATTAACCTTCTTCACTTTATCCTTCCCCCATACCTGCTACCCTTCTCAGCCTCTGGTAAAAATCATTCTACTCTCTGTCTCCATGACATCAATTACTTTTAACAATTACCTCCCACATGTTAGTGAGAATATACAAGATATACACAAGATCTCTCTAAGGAGAACTGCAAACATCTGAGGAAAGGAATTGCAGAAGATGCATACAAACAGAAAAAACACAAATGCTTATGAATAGCATTTAACTTTGTTAAAATATCTCTATCAGCTACAGAGATTTACAAATTTAATGCAATCTTCATCAAACTACCAACATAATACTTTACAAAACTAGAAAAAAAAATGATTATACACTTTTTTAGAAAACAGAAAATAGCCCAAATAGGTAAAGCAAACTTAAGCAAAAAGAACAAATCTGGAGGCATCACATTACCAGACTTCAAATTATACCTCAAGGCTGCTGTAACCAAAACAGCATGGTATTGGTACAAAAATAGAAATACATCCCAATGGAACAGAACAGAGAACCCAAATATAAAACCAACTGCCTGCAACCAAATGATCTTTAACAAAGCAGACAACAATATATGCTGAGGAAAAGAAGCCCTACCCCATAAATGGTTTTAGGAAAACTGGATAGCCATATGCAGAAGGATGAAAGAGGATTCCTACCTCTCACCATTCACAAAAATTAACTAATTTGGATAAGAAAACTTAAAGCTAAAATAGAGAACTGTAGCAATTTTAGAGGAAATGCAGAAAAAACTCACTGCAATATAAGTGTAGGCAACAAATTTATGAAGAAGGCTACAATGGCAATCATCGAAACAACAAAAATTAATAAATGGGATTGTATTAAACTAAAAATCTTCTGCACAGTTAAGGAATTAATCAAAGAGAAAATAGACAAGCTACAAAATGGAGAAAATATTGGCATGTTATATATTTGATAAAGGAGTAATATCCAGAATTAGCAAAGAACTCAGGCAAATCAGCAAGATTAAAACAAACAATCCTATTAAAAAGTGGTCAAAAAAATGAACAGAACTTTATCAAAAGACAAACCGCTACCAAACGTATGAAAAATGTCCAACATCATTAATATTACGGAAATAGAAATTAAAACCACAACAAGAGATCACTTAGATCACGGAAATAGAAATTAAAACCACAACAAGAGATCACCCTACTTCCAGAACAATAGATGTTTCGATGCTGGTGTGGATGCAGAAAGAAAGGAATGATTACATACTCTTAGTGGGAAACCTAATTAGTCCAATCCTTATGGAAAACAGTGTGGAGATGCCTAAAGATTTAAGGGTAGACCTATCACTAAATTGAGCAATCCCCCTATTGGTTATCTATCCAAAGAAAAAGAAAGATTTTCATCAAAAGACACCTACAGTCAAGTATTTATTACAGAAATATTCAAAATTGCAAAGATGTGGAATCAACCCCAGTAACCATCAATTCATGACTGGATTTATAAAATGCACTGTATGTATACCATGATGTACTGTTTAGGTTGTAGAAATGATGAATTAATACCTTTTGCCAAAATATGGATGGAACTAGAGACTATTCTCCTAAATAATTTTCTAAAGAGTGGAAGAACAAACACCACACATCCTCATTATTAAATCGGAACTAACTGATGAGAATACCTGTGGGCGGAGGGAAGTGAAACTCAGTGCAAGTCAACCAAGGAGGTGGGGAGCTGGCAAAATCCTCCCCAGTGGGTACAGTGAACACTGTTTCGGTGAAAGGCACACCTTAAGCACACTAAAAGCTGTGTCTATGTAGCCTAAAATGTTTGAAACCCTTTAATATTTTGAAATTTTTAAAAATGTTTCCAAGATTCAGAACTATGGACAAAATGTCTGAATTTTGTGAGATTTCCCAAGTAGTTCCTCCCTATATAATAACTCCAGCTTGGTCCTCCATGTACCAACATTTTGTCTCAAGATACTCTTTACGGGAGTATAGAGTATTGGCTTTTTATCCCAGTATTAGTCTTGGTATGGATGGAGAACTTACACAAAGAAACCAAAGGCATCCAAATCTGATGTGTAAAAAAGGAATTTAAATTTATTACATTACAATATAAAGTATAATTATCAAATATACCAAAATTAATTCAATTATATGGTAACCAAAGAAAAATTCATCAAATCAAAAGAAAAGACACAGTTGCTTGATTTCAAATGTGTGTGTTTACAATTGGAGGTATGACAGTAAAATGAGCCAAAATGCTACTTTTCCTGGAGTGATACTGGAAATTTCCTGAAAACCTTTCAACTCTTATTTTGTTCTAAAGAGTCCTCTTCCCATCCCTTAGCAAATTCATTGGTATGGTTTTAAGATCGTACATATTTACACACTTGAAGTGTTCCAGACAAACTCTGTCATTATGTCTCTATTTTTACTTCATTCTATACAGATTTTACATTGAGTTTGTCAAATACTGATGCTAAGTTAGAGATTGAGAGGCAAAATATTTGTAAAAGATAAAACCTCTATGAGAAATAGAAAGCACAATTTCCAACTATGATAAAGAATTGGTCAATGCCACGAGGCATTCCTAGGCTAAGTGTGCCAGGCGTGCTGCATCAGGCTGACCTGGCCAGTCATTTACACCCTTGCCTGCTGGGTGACCTGGTATAGGCTTCTTAAGAAGGGCATGGCCTTGAAGGAGGTGGTTTCTGTCACAGGTTAAGTTATCTGAAATCCAAATTCTCCACAGTCTGCATACTGCAATTTGAGTGGCCTCAGAGTAGGTGATTTACCGTTTTCCCTCTAAATATTCATGAGAGGTTCCTATTGCCTAAGAACTGAATATATACAAGTAAAAATTTTATACCATTACTCTATTTTATCATAAATACTATGAATCCCATAATCCCATCAGAAGACCAGGATATATAAGAAAGCAATATCATTTATGATAGCCACAAATAGTGAAAAAAAATTAAAAAACATGAATTGGGAGTAAATCTTATCAATCGGTGAAAGATCTGTAAAATACAATTTTAAAGACTGGAAAGATATTGATGAAAGACATTGATTAAGACACATAAATAAAAATATATTACATGTTCATTGATTGAAAGAATAAAATTATTAAAACATTTTTACTATCCAAAACTCAACCCCAATCAAAATACCAATAAATAAGTAATCTTAAAATTTTTATGAAACTACAAAAGATCCTGAACAGCTAAAATAATCTTGAGCAAAATAATGTTAGAGGTATCACACTATCTGATTTCAAAATATACTGCAGAGCTATAGTAATAAAAACAACATGATACTGCCCTAAAAACAGAGATGGTTACCAATGGAAGTAAATAGAGAACACAGAAATAAATCCACACATATACAGCCCATTCTTTAACAAAGGTACCATGAACACAAATTGAGGAAATGGCAGTCTCTTCAATGCACGATGCTGGGTAAACTGAAGCTCCACAGGCAGATGAATGAAATTAGAACCCCATCTCTGGCGATACATAATTATCATGTCAAAATAGTAAAGACTCAAATGTAAGACCCCAAACTATAAAACTACCAGAAGAACACATAGAAAAAAATGCTTTATGACTTTAGTCAGAGCAAAGATTTTTGTGTATGTCCTCAAAAGCATAGGTGAAAAAAGTAAAAACAGATAGATAAAAGAGTAAATGGAATTATTACAAACAAAAAACTTATGCAGGGAAAGGAAGCAACCAATAGACTGAAGAGACAATTTATTGGATGGAAAAAAGGATTTTGCAAATTATGCATCCTTGAAGGAGATAATATCTTAAAATAATGAGGAACTCAAACAACTCAATAGAAAAATTTAAAAAATACCACAAATACACAAAAAAATGGGCAGATATATAAATAGATATTTCTTAAAAGATGATGAACAGCCAGCATGTATTCAACAACATTCCCAGCATCACTAATCGTCACCAGAACGGAAATCAAAACCACAATGAGACATCAACTCACTTTGTTAGAATGGCTACTATAAAAAAAAAAAATTAACAATCACAAATTCTGGTGAGGAGATGGGAAAAGGGATTATATTATACAGGGTTGATGGACATGTAATTAGTATATCCATTATGGAAAACAGTATAATGTTTTCCGGAAAAAAAATTTAAAAAAAGAACTACCATGTGATCTAGAAATTCTACCATGGAACATATGTCCAAAGGAACTGAAATCAGTGTGCTGAAGTGAGATCTACAATCCTGTGTTTACTGAAGCACTGTTTATAATAGTCAAGAAATGGAATCAATTTAAATATTCATCAGTGGATAAATAGGAAAAAATGTAGTACACATACAATGGAATACTATTCAGGTATAAAAAGGAATTAAGTCCTGTAATTTGAAGCAATGTGACTGTGTTTTAAAGATATAACATTTAGTGAAATAAACTAGACACAGAAAGATAAGTACCATATTATCTTACCCACAAGCATAATCTAAAAATTTGATTTTATACAAGTAGAGAGTGGAATAGTGGTTATCAGAGGCTGGGGCAGGTGTGGGTTAGGGAGGTACAAGAGGAAGTTGGTTAATGGGTACAAAAGTACAGTCAGATAAAAGAAATGACTTCTGGTGTTCTATCACAGAGTGGGGTAGCCATAGCTTATAACAGTTTATTTTTTAAAGTAACTAGAAAAGAGGATACTGAAAGCTATCACCTCAAAGAAACGATAGATGATTCAGGTGACGGATATGCTAGTTACCCTGATTTCATCATTATACAAAATATTCCTATACTAAAACATTATACTGCACCCACAATCATGTAGGATTATCATGTTTCAATTATAAAGAAATTGAATTGAAATTACTACTGAATATTTTTCTATTTAAATTTCAGTTTCATCAAGAGTACTTTGAAATATTTTTCATAACAATCGTGTACTTTTAAAATGTGAAGAATTACTTCCAATGAAGTAGAAATGTGTGGGTGTTCTGAATTTCTATTAATTGAGGTTAAATAGTTTCACACAAACCAGTGTAATTTTGTATAATCACTTGATAGTTTATTTTATTTCTGACAACTTCTTCATATTTAAATAAAACAGTTTCCAGAGGAAAAGGAAAGTAACAATGTGAGGTAATGGATAATGTTATTTAGCTTGAGTGTGGTAATCATTTCACAATGCATACCTATATCTACCCATTCAAGGTAGACACATTGTACACCTTGAATTTTTACTTAACTATACCTCAAAAAAACTGAAAAAAAGGAAGGGACTGACGTGTTCTAAAATTACTCTTAATGATGGTTGAACAACCCTGTAAAATTGGTAAAAACCATTGAGTTGTACACTTTAAAACAGTATGTTATATAAATTGTAGATTGAGAGAGGTAATTACAAATTAGTAGGTAATCAATATATGCCAGGCCTTGCCAATCCAAGTTGAGGTGTGTTGGTGTCATATGTGAGCTTGCTAGAAATGCAGCCTCCTAGGCCAATCAAGCTTCATTTTAACTAGATCCCCTGTGAAACTTGTGTTACCATTGAAGTTTGAAAAAACTGTGCTAGTTCTTATACAGTGATTGTATATGGCTTATTCTCAGTAAATAATTGTTGATATGCGATCACACCTTCTCACAGAAGACAAGAAGTAAGAGTTCAATTACATAATGTTTAGACGTGGTGATTCTGTTTCTGAGTTACTTGATTGTTACTCGATTCACAGTTTGTTCAAACGAGCCCTGTGATCAGGAACAGTGGCTCACAGCTAGAATCCTAGCACTTTGGGAGGCTGATGTAGGAGAACTTCTTAAGATCCAGCGTTTGACACCAGCCTGAGCATTATAGTAACACTCCATTTCTAAAAACAAATAAATAAATAAATAAAAATGAACTAGTCCGGGCATGATGTTGCTAGTCCTTTCTGACTGGGGAGGCTGAGGCAAGCATATTACTTGAGGCCAGAAGTTTAAGGTTACAATGAGTTTATGCTGATGCCACAGCACTCTAGTGTGGGCAATACAGTGAGATTCTTTCTCAAAAACAAAACAACAAAATTAGGCTGTCATCTTGGAAGCTCACTCAAATCGAATTCCTTCATTGGTAAAAAGAGCAGCTGAAGTTTGTGATGGAAATTTTTGTTAGCAATCAGTGTTTTATTCTTACCTTATAAAATTGGGACTAGCATATATAAAAAATAGTTCTTTCTGTATAAAAATGCAAGCTCTCTGATTTCCTAATTTCACTACTTTTCCCCTAAAAACATTTCAAATTCTCAAGAAATTCATAAATTGATTCAAGCTCCACATTTTAAAAAATGAAATATGATCACTGTTCATTTACTTACCAAAAAAGGAGATACATTTGTTTTAAAACTTTCTTTAATTTTTTTTAATAATGGAAATATGGTAGAGGAAAAAATAATAAAAGCAAAATAAGAAAATCAGGGTCTATACCTCATTCTAACTTTACAGATCTGAGTTGTTTTAGGTACATTTAAAAGTCTTTGATTTTAAATATCTTCATTTGTTTAATAAAAGAAAACAACTATGATTTTTCAGTTGAAATAGAAACATTTTAATTTTCATTAATTTAAAAACCATTCCAATTTTTTACTTCTCTGAGAAGATTATTGAAACTCATCTACTTTGGTATGTAGAATAATGAAATACTCGGTTGTAAAAGCAAGTGAATAGTCCAGAGAACAGAAAAGTTATACAGAGGGGACTATTTCTGCTTATAGCATTTGATTATCTAGGATGTTAGGAACCTTAAAAATATCTATGACAGTTTTATCATAAAAAATATGTAGAGTTAGTTGAAACCACATCTGTGACAACTGAGCAGAAATTGACAGATGTTTATTCCATGAGGTGGGTAATCTGACCTGAAATACAGCACAGCAGCTCATCAGCAGTATAGACCGAGGTACATGAATCTTGGCAACTGAACACTTTCTATAACAGTCACATTACACATACAATTGCATCCTAGAAATCTAACATTTTTTCCATATTTTACAGGTGCCCAAATTGTAAAATCTAAAAGAAAATGTTGGCTCACCACATAGAAACACATTTGTTATGACAGCCAATTTCGCTTTGATAACACATTTTTCTCTCTTGGCCCAATGTATATTTCTGTGAACATAATAGTTCTAAAAATATATCCTCCCTAGAATATTTCAGTACAATATAGAGAAGGAAATGGAAGCTTAATGATGACTAACAACATGAAGATTTTAGAGAGGTAAATTTATTCTGCAAATCAATGAAATTATTAAGCATGTATTATTGTACATGTGTTTAGCATGACTAAAATTCCAAATTGAAAGGAATCAACTAATCTGTGTAGACAAAATCTTGTCCTTGCTAGGCAGTTTTCTTTGGCACATGGATAGCTTTGCAAATTTATAGAAACAGTTTTCTTTGCTAGTTCCTTACAAGAGGCAAAATATAAAACAGTTAAAGAGGCTAATCTCTTTAATCTTTCAAAATTGTAGAGTCCCAAATTAATATAAAAGAAGATTTCTGTTAAAAAGCTTTGTTTTTCATTAGGTAAAAACATGTTTGGAAATTTTATGACACATAGTACATCTCTATATGTACTAATTCTTCCAGATAGTTAATTACCTAAAATAGATTTTTATATACCTTGGCCTTCTGTGAGTATTAAGGATAAGATACAGTGATGGTGGAACATCTTTACTTGTATGTAGTCAGTTCCTGCTCAGGCTGTGGGAACCTCTCATGAATAATGGGAGGGAAAAAGTAAATCACCTATTCTGGTGCCACTCAAATTGCAGACGAGGAAGGCTATGGTATGCAGACTGTGGGGAATTTGGATTTCATTGTCATCCACCTTATGACAAAACAAACTCCTTCAAGGCCTTAATAAGCAACCTTCTTAAGAAACCACCTCCTCCTGTAGAAGCCTGCACCTGGTAACCCAGCAAGGCAGGGGTATAAATGACTGGTCATGTCAGCCTGATTAGCACGCCTGACATACTTAGCCCAGGAACTCCTTGTGGAATTGACAAACTCTTTGTCAGGAGTACATCATAGTTTGACAAATTCCTCCACTGAATTTTTCCTTCTACTTCTTAGACAGGTGTTTATATTCCATAAATATTTTGCATCCCAAACTCTAACTCAGCATCTACATTTGGCAAACTCAATGTAATATCTGTTCATAATGAAGTAAAAATAATATGTAACGAAAGAGTTTATCTAGAACATTTCAAGTATCTAAATGTGTATGAAAGAAAAGGAGGCAATACTTAAAACCATACCAATGAATTTACTAACAAAGAGGAACAACCTCCCTAAAGCATAAGAAAAGTTGGAGGGTATTTCAGAACCTTTCCAGTATCACTCAAATAAAAAGAAGCATTCTGACTCATTTTGCTAGCATATTTCTCTTGTAAACAAACCTATTTGAAATTAGCAATCAGCCCCTTTCCTCTGATTTTATGAATTTTCATTTGGCTCCTATTTAATTGCATTTGTTTTGGTTTATTTGATAATTATAGTTTGTATTGTAACTTAATAAATTTGAATTCTATTTTCAGCCCATGCTTGTGATCACTCTATGTAAGTTCTTCCACCCTCACTTATACTGATTCTGGACTAAAAATTAACATGATTACAAAGGTACCTAACGTCAACGTGCTTCGCTGCGCGTGGAGAACCAAGTATGGAATTACCACAGGGAGATACTGCCTTAGAAATCTCACATCGGGAGGCACCTGTGGCTCAAGGAGTAGAGCGCCGGCCCCATATGCCGGAGGTGGTGGGTTCAAACCCACCCCCGTCCAAAAAAAAAAAAAAAGAAAAAAGAAATCTCACATCATTCACACATTTTGCCCATAGTTTTAAAACTTGAAAACATTTTTTAAAATTTTAAACTATGAGGGGGCAAAGTTTTTAGGCTTTATTAATGACTTTTATAATGCTCAAGTCACTGTATAGGTATGCCTATCACCCAAATTGTGTTCATTATACCCGTTAGGTAAGTTTTTGTCCCTCTCTCTATCTTTCTCCTACCTGGTTTATTTCTAGTGAGTTATACTTTGCGCTGCACATGTGATGTTTGTTTTTCCATCCTTGAGAGAACCATTTAGGAGAATGATCCATCCAGATTCTTGAAAAAGGTATTAATCCATCCTTTTACGCCTTAGTACTTCTTAGTATTCATATTCCGCATTTTATTAATCCACTCGTGAGTTGATAGGCACTGGGGCTGATTCCTCATCCTCACTATTATGAATTTTGCTGCAATGGATAATGGACTGTAGGTGCCTTTTTATGCAAAGCCCCTTTTCCTTTGTGAAGCCCCCTTTCCATTTAGTGAAGTTACGGGATTAAATGGTGGATCTACGTTTAGTTCTTTGAAGAATCTCCAAACTGTGTTCCCTAAGGGTTGTACTGATTTTAGTCCCACCAACAGTGTACAGGCATCCCTTATCTTTAAACATCCTCAGCAGCATCTACTATTTGGACTTTTTAAGAGAAGTCATTCTGATTAGGGTGAGGTGATCTCTCACTGTGTCTGTAATTTTCATTTCCCTCCTGATTAGTGATGTTGAGCATTGTTTCATATGTTTATCAGCCATTTGCCTTTTAAGGAGCATCTATTCGTGTCTTTTGCCCACTTTTTAATAGGGTTGTTCATTTTCATATTGCTTATTTGTTATAAATTCTGAATTTTAGCCTTTTATCAGATGGGTAGCATGTGAGTATTTTCTCCATTCTGTGGGTTGTCTATTTTCTCTTTTGATTATTTCCTGAACTGTGCAGAAGCTCTTTAGTTAAATAGAATCCCGTTTATTAATTTTGGTTGTGATAATTGACATAGGGTTCTCTTCATAATTTTTTGACTAAACCTATATCTCAATGAAGTTTTCTTGCATTTTTCTTTAAAAGTCTTATAGTTTTATGCCTTACATTTAAGTTTTCTTATCCATCTTTAGTTTGTGAGTGGTGAGAGGTAGGTGTCCTGTTTTATTCTTCTGCATGCAGGTCCCCAATTTTCTCAGGACCATTTATTAAATAGCTCTTCTTTTCCTCAGCATACATTGTTGACTGATTTGTGAGAGATCAATTGCTCATAGGTGGATAACTTTATATCTATATTCCTTCTGTTGCATTCATTTGTATCTCTATTTTTGTGAAATTGCCATTCTGTTTTGGTTATGACAGCCTTACAGGATAGTTTGAATTCTGGCAATGTGACGCCTGCAGATTTGTTCTTTTCGCTTAAGATTGCTTTAATTATTTGGATTATTATTTGGTTCCTACCAACATATAGACTTATTTTTTCTAGATCTGTAAAAGATGATGTTGGTATTTTGACAGGAATTGCATTGAATTCGTAAATCACTTTGGGTAATACAGATATTTTCACAATGCTTATTCTGCCTATTCATGAGCATGCTGTGTTTTTCTATTTGTTTGTATCTTTTGTGATTTATTTATTCAAAATTTTGCAGTTCTTCCTGCATAAATCTTTCGCTTCCTTGGTTAAGTATATTCTTAGATATTTTACTTTCATTGTAGCTACTGTGAATGCTGGTGAGCCTTTGATTTGACTCTTGCCTTGACTGTTATTGGTATATACCAATGCTACTGATTTGTGTACATTGTGTATCTCGAGGCTTTGCTGAATTTCTTTATAATTCCAGTAGTATCTTGGTGGAATCTTTGGTGTACTCTTAATACAAGATTATATCATCACCAGAGAGTGAATGTTTAACCCCCTCTTTCCCAATCTGAATAACTACTTTATTTCTTTCTCTTGTCTGATTTCTATGGTTGTAATTCTAGCAATATGTTAAACAGAAGTGGTACCAGTGGGCACCATTTTCTTGTCAGTTCCTAAGGATTTGTGCTCATCTCTTCATTTGACATGGCACACTTTTTCTCCATCTGTATCTTACAATATATTTGGCTCTTTATTTTACCCCTCAGTCTAATTCCTCCTCAGTCTTGGTCTATCAGATGAAGGATGGAATTACCTCCCCTTTTGGCTCTGGATTTTTGTCTCTGTTCCCTGGATTCTAATGTGTCTTTCTATCAGTGTGTTCTCTTCATATTGAACTGTGACTCAGGATTTCTCATATTTTTTGCAAGTTAACTTGAAAGTTAAGGATGGAATTTGGTGTACAATAATAGTAAATGCTTGTTATGTGAAAGAAGGACTATAACAGTTCCAACATCATCTTCATCCTAATGGGGTGAAATAGACATTTCCATGGGCTAAAAGTTCTACTTTCCATAACACCAAAATTGTTTAAAACTTTAATAAATTTGATCTTACTATGAACACATTCTCTGTTTCTAAGGAAAAGTAAGAAATCATTTCTTACTCTTTTCCATTTTACACAACTTAGGTTAACACGAATAAATAACAAAATTCTATTTTGCTTGATTGCTGAGTTTAGAAATACTAAACATAATAAGTACCCAAGAGTCCCTTAGCAATATCATAATGCTGAAAGAACTTTTCATGTGTGATACATACTGTGTCAGGAGTCGGAGTATAGAAAACACATATATGAACCAAAATTTGAATAAAGAACTGAAAAAAAAGTCGTATTTGATTATTTCCTACCCTTAATGGCACTTATGTAAACCATTTTTGAGAATCTCTTTTTTGAGTATAAATTCAATCATTAGACAGTATATCAACTTCTTGGTTACTTTTTCTCATCAACAAGGGTGATTTCAAATTGAAGCTGCTACTTAAGCTGAAGGCTTGAAAAATATATTTAATCTGAAGGCTTTCAAAATCTGCATAAATTATGCTTTGGAGTTATTGAAAGCAAATGCATGAATTATTGACAATAAACATGTCTATATGAATTTGGGTTCTATCTGTACCACTTACTAGTTAAGCGGCATTGAATAAAATACATTTCATAGCTTCAATTCTCTGTGCTGCATTTAAAAATTTCAACAATATTCATCCAAGGATAATATTGAGATTAAATTAGGTAGTACATGGGGAAAATTATTCATTAAAGTGTTTAAATGTTACATTAGCATTAGTATATATCAGCATATACTGTCTTAATTGCAATATTTAATATTCCAATCTTAGGTTTAAGAATTCTCAAGTTAGCCTTGTTTCAGTATTTTGAGTAATTCATGATTAATATCACAAATTTTCCCTTAAAACAAAAAGTAAATGGACTGTGTATTTATATGTAAATAAATTCTAAAGTAGAAAAATACAGTCACTTATTATTCATGAATTCCAAATTTATGGATTTGCTGACTCACTAAAATTTATTTGTAACCCCTAAATCAATACTCACAATATTTTTAATGTAATTTATTTACATGTGACAGAGTGCGAAAATATTCACGGTGTCCAAAGCACACATAACCAGTTGAATTTGAACTGGGGTGATAGTCTGCCTTCCTGTTATAGCTCTCATACCATAAACAAATGTCTTTTTGCAATCTATTCGATGTCTTTTTTTAAACAGAATTTTATGCATTTTCTTGATAATTTTTCTGTTTTAAATGGCTGAAAGTATAGTGCTAAACTGCTGTCTAGTATTTCTAGGTACCAAAAGTCTTTAGTTTGCCTTACAGAGAAATGCATATGTTGACTAAGCTCTCTTCAGGTATGAATTATTGTTATTGGTCAAATTCTACTTTCTGCCCTCCAAATTCATACATTGAAGCCCTACTCCACAATCTGACTGTATTTGGAGACAGGACTCTTAGAATGGTAATTAGATTTAAGTGAGTTCCTCAGGACAGGGCACTAATCTGATAGAACTGGTGTTCTCATGAGAAGAAAAAGAAATATTAGCTCTCTTTCTCCCTCAGTCCACACACATAAAGAGGTCATTGCCAAAGAGCAGTTGTCTACAAGCCAGGAATTGGGCTCTCACCAGAAATTGAATTTGCCAGCATTTTGATTCTAAACTTCTAGCTTATAGAACTATAAGAAAATAAATGTCTGTCATTTCAGCCACCCAGTCTGTGGCCTTTTGTAATGCCAGCCTAGCCGACTAATATAGTTATAGTCCTGATGGCCATGAGCCCAAGGTTAAGGAATCAAATATATATATTAAATAAGGGGTCTTAAAGGACAGTACATATCAAACAAAGTTATGTTTTTATTGGTTGCTAAAAATGATATTACTAGAGGCTCATATTACCCTGATTTCTGATGGGAGCAATGGATCAACATTTGTAAACTCAGAGTTTGTAGATATTTTATAGAACATATCTACTGAAAATAGTGAGAATTGACTTCATATAAAATTGTTGCTTTTGTTAATTTATGTAGATATACTTGGATTTTCCTACAAAATATGTTCTCCTAAAAGCAAATATAGATATTTAAGAGCAATTCATTTAACTAAGCTTATTTGAGATTTGTCTCTAATTTTTACGAAACCAGGATTTTCTGATTTTAGATTAATGATCATTTCTCCAATCATATTAAGATTCCTTTACTATTTTTTCAGTTTTGCAAACTGAATTATCATGATCTGAATATACATGAAAAGATATAAAAATGGCCCTATAAAACTTGCAATGCCACATTAAAATATTAATCATATCTTTTAGAAGACAAAGGAGAAAAAGGCATGTGAAAATGTCCTGAAAACTCTGTATCTAATAACAAATATAGGCACTGACAATTACTGTGATGCTTTTCAATATCATAAACATTGTTGCAAGATAGTCAGAAGCAGTGCTTAAAATCATATACATTCCTTAAATTAGGCATTTACATAGCTATTGTTGAAATTTATAGGTTGATGTCAATTAAAATCACTCATCTTAAACACCATACAAGTCCTTTTCCTTCACATATGTATTTATGTGCAGTACATATGTCTTTTGAAAAAATTAACCATCGGTTCAGTGAACCTAATACAATAGTCTTATTGATAGAGCATTTAAAATATAATACTTATGAAAATTACCTTAAAAGTAATCACACTCTTCAAGCAGTTAATTTAAAATAAAATATATATTTTGATATAAGAATTTGGCAACTTTTATGGCTCATATGCTTATCAACCGTGCTTTAGACCTATGATTCCATTTTTATATCCCTCCACATAATGGACAATTCAACTGTCTGAAATGGCTGATTAGCTGATGGCAATCAGCTAAACATTGTGCTACAATATTATTACGTCTGCTGCAAGTAGCAGTGCCTATGCATGTGAAGTATTTATGCCCACAAACACAAATACTAAATGCACACATTTAGGCTTACAAAAATAAATTTTATTTTATGATAGATTCTGTACATTTGTTCTAAAATCTTTCCTACTTTTGTCAGAGGTGGACTTGAGATTAGCTCTCTCAGTGGCACACAGGATTAATGTTCACCCCAAAAGAACCTGAAAATTGTGAAAACCAAATGCTCCAATTATTATTTTCAGAGAAAACACTGAGGGAAAATTTTCTCCATTAGCTGATGTGTAAGGTAAGTCTTGAAAAATAAGAAAGATTTAATCCTAGAAGAAAAAATGGTGGAATATTCAGGGGGGAAGGAATACATATGTGAATTTAGGAATCTTTGAATACCCACAAAGAGAAAATGTGTATTAGTTTCCTATTGTTGCTGTAACTAATTACTACAAGCTTAGTTTCTTAAACAAGTTTTTTGCTTGTTTTCTGTTGTGGTTTGTGGGTGTTTTTCCCCCTCTGGATAGAGTGCTATGGCATCATAGCTCAAAGCAACCTCAAACTCTTGGGCTCAAACTATCCTTTTGCCTCAGCCTCCTGAGTAGCTGGGATTAAAGGCATGCCCCAACACACCAGGCCAATTTTTATATTTTTAGTACAGATAGAGTCTTATACTGTGGCTCAGGGTTGGTATCAAACTCCTGAGCTCAGGCCATCCATCCACCTTTGCCTCCTAGACTGCTAGGATTAAAAGCTTGAGCCACCAACCACAATGCCCAGCAACAAGTTTGTTCTTTTACAAACTGTTCTTCTGGAGTTTTCTTATAGGTAAGCAATTAAAATCAGTTTCCGTTGATGAAAATCAAGATATCCATAGGGCTGGATCCTTCTGAGGAGCTAAGGAATCATTTTCTGTCTTGAAGAGGGTGTCTGAAAGCTTGACTGTTGATCTGCCTCCATATTCATTCAAATCCAGAAGTTCCATCACTCCAATCCCTACTTCGGTACTCACATTGTCTCTCCTCTGATTCTAACTTCTTGAGCATACAAGGAAAGCTATAATTACATCAAGCCCATAAAGGTAACCTCATCTCAAGACATTTGACTTAACTACATCAAAAGTTCTATTTTCATATGAGACAACATTTACAAGTCGGGGGGGGGTATTCCATGTAGATATCTTCAAGGTGGGTGGCATTATTTAGTGTACTATAGTCAATATTTACCAAGAAGGACATAACGTGTCAACCTTTGACTCATTAAAAATAGTAGTTCTTAAGTGGCTATTTAAGGATCATGTTGGAAAAATTATTAAAATACAGATATAGAGTATTTATGAATCACCAGGGAGATTTTGAGAATATAAGGCGTAGAGCAATTCCTAACTACATAACAAGAATTTATATTAAAAACAAATGAACAAAAAAGTCTTCAGGTGCTTCTGATGCAGGTGGTTTAGGAAATATAGTTTGAAAAAAAAATAACATTAAGTTCAAGATTGACATATCAAGTTTGCTTTTCAGAAAGGCCACTCATTAGAGAAGTTCTGATATTTACACACCAGAAAGTTCAGGCAGTATAGAAGTCAGATGAGTGTTGCAATGCAGGAGAGAATTAAAGGAGATAGGGAGCTGTTAAAGGCGTCCCTGCCAAAATAATCCAAAATAAGATAAGATGATTGCAGAATGCATGGATTACCAGACATTTAAAAAGTAGTATTTAAAATGAAAACAAATATAAAAGATCTCAAGGGTTTGGGAGATGAGTAGTAAAGATAACAAAGGAGAAGTTCAAAGTGCATGTGATCACTTTAAATTTTATAGCCTGGAATTGTGAATGGATGATGAATAATAATGGGTATAAACAATAGATTCACCTTGTATTGTATGACAAAGCACAAATGGTAGTTTTTTCCATTTTTATAGTCAATTAATTGACTGAATACAAACATTTAATACTTAGGTACCTCAGAAACATAAGTGAAGTTGATTAAATAAAACTAATAACTGCAAATTGATTTTCCAGTTTAAAGTGCTGTCCTTATTGCATTGGGAAATAATTTTATTTTCTAAAAATTAATAGTGGTGACTCAATGCAACCCATGCATATATTCATATTTTATAGAAAGTGTCTAATTCTTTAAAAATGGCTATTTAGTCTAATTAGCATGTATTCATATAGCTACAAAGGTAATAGGGAAATAGTTTAGAAATAAGATATTTTTGTTTATTTTTTTACAAACAGTTACCCACTTATAACTTTTTCTTGTTTTATTTTTTTCTTTTCACTAGCAGAAGCCATTTTGAGAGTGAAAGAACAAGCATGCGTCCCTTCTGTAAGAATTACAAGGTTTCAGGGATTAAGGTCATTAGTTTGTCATCTCTCCAACCATCTTAAAAAATGGAGAAATTCTTCTAAAACTTTCTCCAAACAATATTTTAGAAGTTTAAAATTTCAATTAAAATATACTTTTAGCATAAATAGTAAATAATAAAAGAACAATGGATTGGTTTTTGCTAATTCTATATAGATAATTTATTAAAACCTGTTATCTTTTCTTTTTTTATTAAAACATAACTGTACATTTATGAGGCACAATATGCTGATTTATATACAATGTGAAATTCTTACATCAAACTGATTAGCATAACCATCTGCTCACTTACGTATTTGTTGTGGTAAGATATTTATACTCTTCTCTTATCAGTTTTTGAAATCTACCATTGCATTGTGCACAATAGATGAAGTCCTCCCTTCTCCTGCCCAACCCCACCCTTTCCCTTCTCCCTTTTCTTCTCTCCTTATTTCTGGGCTATAATTGTGTTTTATCATTTGTATGACTGTGTAGATGATTATATATTGGTGTCATAATAGTATTGGGTACATTGGATGCTATTTTTTCCATTCTTGATATACTTTACTAAAAAAAAAATATGTTTCAGTTCCATCCATGTAAACACTGAAGATGTAAAGTCTCCATCTTTTTATGGCTGCATAGTATTCGGTGGTGTACATAGACCACAATTTGTTAATCCATTCATGGGTCAATGGGCACTTGGACTGTTTCTGTGATGTGGCAATTATGAGTTGGGCTGCAATAAACATTCTGGTGCAAATGTCTTTGTTGTACAGTGATTTTTGATCATCTGGGTATGTACCTAGTAGAGGAATTGCAGATAGAATGGTAGGTCTACTTTTAGGTCCATGAGTAGTCTCCAAACTTCTTTCCAAAAAGACCACAGTAGCTTGCAATCACACCAGCAGTATAGAAGTGTTCCCTTCTCTCTATATCCATGCCAACATCTGTAGTTTTGGAATTTTGTGATGTGGGCTAATCTTACTGGAGTTAGATGATGTCTCAAAGTGGTTTTATTTTGAATCTTAGCCAAAAGGCCAGGAAGTGATCTCAAAGTGGTTTTGATTTTCATTTCTCTGATGATTAAAGATGAGAATTTTTTTCATGTGTTTGTAGGCCATGCTCCTGTCTTCTTCAGAGAAGTTTCTGTTCAAGTCTCTTGTCTCTTGCCCACAAAGTAATGGGGTCTTGTTGAGTAGTTTGAGGTCTCTGTGGATTCTAGTCATCAGAATTTTGTTGGAAACCTGCAAATATCTTCTTCCATTCTGAAGGTTGTCTGTTTCCTTTACTTACTGTGCTCTTAGTTGTGCAGAAGCT
This sequence comes from Arctocebus calabarensis, assembly GCA_963573935.1. Classification (NCBI taxonomy): domain Eukaryota; kingdom Metazoa; phylum Chordata; class Mammalia; order Primates; family Lorisidae; genus Arctocebus; species Arctocebus calabarensis. The sequence continues at coordinate 29,296 of CAUYON010167915.1, forward strand.
TTTTAGTTTCATCAGATCCCAGTAATATACTATTGGTGTTGCTTCACTTGCCAGGGGAGGTCTTCCACATAAAACATTTTCACTGGCCAATTTCCTCAACTGTTTTCCCTGAACTCTCTTCTAGTATTTTTATAGTTTCATGCCTTAAGTTTAAATCTTTTATCCAGTGAGAATCAATTTTTGTTAAGGGTGAAAGTTGAGGGTCCAGTTTCAGTCTTCAACAGGCCTCTAGCCAGTTCATCCAGCATCATTTGTTAAATAGGAATTCTTTCCTCCAATGAGTGTTTTTGTTAGGCTTATCAAAGATCAAATGATGATATGTTGCTGGTTTCATCTCTTGGTTCTCTATTCTGTTCCAAAAATCTAGCTCTCTATTTTTTGTGACAGTACCATGCTGCTTTGATCACTATACATTTATAGTACAGATTGAAGTCTGGTAAAATGATGCTTCCTGATTTACTTTTATTTCTAAGGTTTATTTCTAAAGTTTATTTGAGATTTTTTTTGATCTGATATAAAACGGAGTACTATTTTTTCAAGATCTTTAAAGAATAGCATTGGTCCTTTAATAGGAATTGCATTAAATCTGTAGATTTCTTTGGGTAGTATGGACATTTTAACAATGTTGATTATTCCCAACCATGAGCATGGTATGTTTTTCCATTCGTTAACATCTTCAGCTATTTCTTTTCTCAGAGTTTCATAATTTCCCTTCTAGAAATCTTTAACATCCTTTGTTAAGGCAAATTCCCAAGTATTTCACTTCTTTTTTTGGCACTACTGTAAAAAGAATAGAGTCCTCAACTATATTTTCAGCTTGACTATTGTTAGTATATAGAAAAGCTACTGATTTGTAAGTATTGATTTTTGTATCGTAAGATGTGGCTGCCTTCCATGATCACTTCTATGAGTTTTGTAGTTGAGTCCCTGGGGTTTTCCAAGTATAACATTTTATCATCCATGAAGAGTGAGACTTTGATCTCCTCTGATGCCATTTTGATACTCTCATTTGCCTTCTGTTGCCTGATTATGATGGCTAAGACTTCCATTACCATGTTGTATAGCAGTGGAGACAATGGGGAAAAAATCCTGTTATCTTTTTCTAATATTTGAATATTAGATAATATTCATCCCAAAGCAACCAACCCTGTTAGTCTGCCACTTCTGGATCTTAAGACCTTTTAAAATAAATTTCACAGTGAAATTATCTGATGCACAAAGCAAGAGTTTTTATGGCATCAATAGTTTGTTGGATGCTGCTACTAACCATGCCTAAACTCTAACTTACGTTTCTAGATAAATCTATATAAAGAGGATGTTTTTGCTTTGATTTCATTATGACTATGCTGCCTTATTTCCAAGTTCTGGAGTGACCCTAAATATCTCCTGTCCAATCTGGGAAACAATTGACAGAAAGGGACTAGGACAAATGTTAAGATGAATAGAACATTTTTAGAACTGACATAAACCGTATCTGCTCCAGATAAACCAGGATACATGTTTAGCATATGTTTTAGTGTTATACATTTTTATATATCTAGTTCTTTCTCCTAGTCTCTTAGGCATGCATTCATATTTATATGTGCTATTCATATAAGGAGACGTGAAGTTATGTGAAAATCTAAATTTTAGAATAAAAATGTCTTTTTGTTTTCCTAATAAGGACTCCTTGGGCCAATCTTCTACCCCCCAAAAAAATTCTATAGTGTTAGAAACTATTGTGATATATATTTAAAATTATTTTTGTGTAGGTTTCTTTTATTATTTTTCGGGTTATTTGTATTCACTTAGTTTGTGCAATAAAGAACCCATAACCCAGTAGCATAAAATGATAACCCTTTGTTTAGCTTCTCATCAATGGGTAGTTTAGGTTCCTCTAAGATGGGTGGTCCTGATCAGGTTCATCTCATCAGGGCATCTGCAGTCACCTGACAAGCTTGCCCTGTGCCCACTGGTCTAAATTGGCTTATCTGGTATGGCTGTTCACACCCTGCGTGTCTCTTATTCTGTGGCAGAGAATCCTGGATTTGTCCACATGGTATGCAGCAGTATGAGGTGGCTAGCAGGGCAAGTGAATAGGTGCAAGATTTCATATATTTATATTGATCTATGTATATGCAGCCACACACACACAATTTTTTCCAATAGATTTCAGGGTTCATTAAAGATTGATTTCAAATTTAAATACATCCCTTTTTTCCTCTTGGAAACTTGAACAGGATGTGTTTTATTTTTTCCTTCTATTTGCATTTTAAATATATTAGATATATAGATGGTGAGGATACATATGCTTTTATTTATTTTCTCTTACTTGAGAAACTGTTGTTCTATGTGTCTGTGATGAGGCCGAAAATGAGACAGACAACAAAATCTAGGTTCTGTAGAAAAGAGTAATGTTGGCAAAAAAAACATCTACTTGCCTTATGTCTGAAAGAAAAATTGTCATGGAGATAAATTCCAAAGAAGTATTACAATGTAACATTGATATGTTGTTATTTTAATCGCTAACCCCATGACCTGTCAAGCATCTAAATGTTGCTAAAGTGCTATGAATTTAACAAAAGTACCTCAGTTCATTTCCATTTGTATCAGTTCTTAAAATTGTACACAATTCTGTTTCAGTAAATAAGTAAATAGTTTAATGTAGTTTCAATCAAAAATTAGGACTTTGGGGGAAGCTCCTGTGGCTCAAAGGAGTAGGGCTCTGGCCCCATATGCAGGAGGTGGCGGGTTCAAACCCAGCCCTGGCCAAAAACTGTAAAAAAAAAAAAAATTAGGATTTTAAATCCCCCCTCTTGAAACTATTCATAAGCATTTATGATGCAAGGATTTCTATTCATCACCAGCAATATCAGCATCATTTTTAGTATTGCTATTATTTTTTTTTTTATTAATCGTTTACAGCTTTCTTAAAGTTATCTTTCCTGGAAACAATTTCAAACTATTGAATATCTTCCAAATAATTTGATGTAAAGTGTACTAAATGTGTTATAATCTCCATCAATCTCAAACCATGTATTTTGTCTATTTCTATAAAAAAATTTGTGGTAGAACTTCTCTACTTTTTGGGGATTCTGTAACACTGTCCTTTTCTGAATAATCTTCAGTACCTTCTGATTTTTCCTCATAACTGCTTTTTTAGCTCATTCATGTCATCTTTCAAATGTACTCTTGAGCCTCTTTTCTTCTTTTCTTCTAAGCTTTTTCTTATAATAAGTAGATTCAATTCACATCAATTGGCTAAAGTCTATTCCAAATGTTTCAGTTGTTCAGCACTGGAATCTAAGGAACTTTGTCATTTTAATTGGCTTTTTAATAACTTTTCATTCGAGTGTCCAGAAAACAGATTCCAAATCATAAGTCAGTGATTAAGAGCTTTTTGATTAAAGCGAGGTAAGTTTTTCTATCTTATTCCTTTTATGCTTCAGCTGTTCTATAAACATTGTCCTGATGTATATCTCTAGTTGTTTCTGCTTCACCTTGACTCCAATTCCTCAAATAGAACATGTCCAAACTCTCCATCCCTCCCTAGACTCCATACAAATCCACCTCTGCAACACTTTCACCAATATTTTAATATCAAAGAAATCCCTCTCATTTGAATTAATTTTGCATTATCTGTCCCTTTCCAAGGATATTCAATCTATATTGATAGAAAAAAATGTTGGTACAAATATCTTTTGTTTTATAAACATTTATTCTAATATTCTCAAATTCTCTCTATATTTTAGTATGCCATGTCAATATTATTATACAATTAAAATTTCAAGCAGTTTTGAATGTAAGTAAGTTAGTGCAATATCAAAATAACACTGTCTTTGCTTGTGCCAGATGGTTTTCAGATAACTATGAAGGAATAGTGAACTTATCTTCAAATTCCTAAATTACCTCTACATGTGCCCTTACATGGACCCTTTTAACAATCATTGAAATAAGTATCATATAAACAAAAATAAAAAGAAAGATTATTTCCCAAATTACAAATCTCTTGTTACCAAAACAAATATGCTCCATCTTATACACATTATTTTATGTGTAAATTGTAAATGGTTCTAAAGATGTAAAATATCATTTTACGTGATTACAAGCATAATTGAACTTTCTTCCATTTTAGTTCTCTCAAACCCAGGAGAAAAGCAAAAGAACTGAGACTGCCTGCAATATTTTCGTGTTTCTTATGAGAACAATTAAACCTGAAAATATAAACCCCAGGAAAGAGTCCATTTTCCCCTCTTGTTTTGAAGCACATTCTGACTCTTCTAAGATCTAAGAAGAGGGACTTATTACATTAGATAATTAATATTATAAAAATCCTCAGCTCATTTACTTTTTTCCCACTAAACTGTTTTGTGCTTTGAGAAAAATAAAGTTCTCAAGTGAAACTTACAAACTCCTCTTATGACACGGGTACTGCAACCAACATTATTTCTTTAATGACTAAACAGATATTTGAAGAATTTCATGGCCTAAAATACTTTATGCAGGTCTTGGTTGAATTTTAGAAAATTAGATATTTTTCAAATGGAATATTCTTCTTAGATTAAAAGCAATAAGTGGCCCACTGACCACAGAGTGTTCATTTGAGTCAAGCAAATGACTTCTTAATATTTAATGTTATAATTGAGCTGAAAAATATTACTATCCATGAAAATTTAAGTGACAATGATGTAATGATGTCGAGGTAAGTAATTTTATTAGACATGAACAATGATTGTGAGACCAGAGTAGCCAAGGGATATAGTTCTCTGCTGTCCCTCTCCTGACCACACCATTATCCACACATTATCCTATGAAAAAGGTAAATTAATTGCCTGTAATGGTAAGAATACTCATCAAGGAGGCAGGATGACTTGCTGAAATCCTTCACTGTTTAACCCATTGATATGAAATATGGATCTTGACAATTTTGTGACTATTTATTTTCAGATATTGAAGAGAAAAAAAAATCAAAGTTTATGTTAAAAATCTGACTGTTAAAGAAACATTTTGAATTTTTCATATTAATATGTCAGTTGAAAGGCCACAAAATGCCTAACAGGAATGTTTAATTTTAGGAAAACAGTTTATTGAGTTAAAATAACTAGAAAGAAATGAATGTTGTAGATGTACTTACAAGTATTCTTCTACATGACAAACCCTTGTGTAAAGGAATTTCTTTCATTCTAGTTGCATGGAATATGGTAAAAATAATTTCATGCATATTTTGTTCCTTTACGAGTTATGATACTGATAGCACTTACTTAGTAACTATATTTCATTGATCCCCTTTGGTCAAATATATAAATAGTTGTTCTTTTGGAATTAGAAAATGAAATGTTTTAAAAACCTAGCTTATTCATGTAAATTTTATTAATGTAAAAACTACATAATCTTATTTTAACTTTATTTACATGTTAGAGAAAGAATCTTTAATTATGTATGGATTCATTGGAAGTGATATAAAGATACCATAGCCAATGATAGATAATATTAGTCTCTAGTGACTAAATTAATTTTTAAAGTTACATAATCATTTCGTTATAAATAATAAACAATTTGACTTCATTCAACTGCAACACTTTTTTTAGCGTGGTACTTAAGAAGGAAAGTGAAACAGAGAAGAGAGAATATGAGGAAAACAGTCAAAAGATTAAAAAATCCTTCCACTATTTTACCAATTTTCCTACTCTTAAAACTAAAATTAATATGCACCAAAATATATCCTATAGAATTACCTTTTTTTATAAGCAAATACCCTCATTTCCATCTTTTTAAGTTTAATATTTTTATTTATTTCTTTGTTAAACTCATTTTTATTTAATTTTATTTTTTATTAAGTCATATATACATAGATCATGAATACCCCTCCCCTTCCATCCTTCATCCTAGACTATTGTTGTGATTCATCTTTCATATGACAGTGTGAGTGATTATAAATTGGTTTTATAGTGGTACTGAGTACGTTGAATTTTTTTTCTATTCCTGAGATACTTTACTAAGAAGAATATTTTCCAGTTCCATCCATGTAAACATAAAAG